>JBBPBX010099921.1:0-12451 GCA_038048925.1 Garcialebias charrua | reverse complement strand
GGAAGATCTTTCAGTTATCCGCCTCCTCTCTTGTGGAACCAACTTCCAGTTTATGTCTGTAAGACTGATACATTGTCCAGTTTTAAGACTGGGATTAAGATTTTCCTTTTTGATGAATCCTATAGTTAGGGTTGACTTATGTTGCTATAGGCCAGGGGTCACCAACATGGTGCCCGCGGGCACCCGGGTGCCCCCAAGGACCATTTGAGGTGCCCTCGGACCTGTTTTAAAAATAGCACTAAGCTGCATTTAAAATGTCATTTTCTTCAATTGTTATTCTTTTTTTGTATTTATATATATTTTAAAATGTCTATCTTAAAAATATGTTCTTAAAAATATGTTTATTATACATTTTTTTCAATTTATGCTTTGTTATTTCCGAAGAGTTTATCAAACTGGTGCCCTTTGTATGATTCCATACCCACGAAGTAGCTCTCAGTTTCAAAAAGGTTGGTGACCCCTGCTATAGGCTTAGACTAATGGAGGATAAACTGACCTCATTTCCTTAAATGAATTGATAAAATTGAATCATTTTCATTTGATTCTATTTCTATCTTAACATGTGATTCTTCTTAAGTTTTGTGTTAAATACCTGTCTTTGCAATTCTACTTTAAATTCGTAGATATATCTAAACTTAAACCAAACAAACAAACAATAGTTACTTTCCCTGGTAACTAATTACTTTTATAGGGGAGTAATTCAGTTACTAACTTAGTTACTTTTTGGGAGAAGTAACTAGTAACTATAATTAATTACTTTTTAAAAGTAACGTTCCCAACACTGCCTATGAACAATATGGGAATTAATTTTTTCCACTTGCTGGATTACATCAAGATCAGAGACATCTGGTGGTATCCTTTCATGTTGGAACTCCTCCCCATGGATGGGCAATGACTTCCAAAAGGGGGGAATGTAGTGGACCAGACCCTGGTCTCTGAAAACTGTAGTTGAAACATCTTTTCTTTGAGGCCTTCAAGAGAAGAGTGGACACTATTTGATTACATTAATATTGAATCAAAGATCACAAATCACTTCACCAAGACTCTTATACTTTGTGCTAATTTAAATATAATCAAAGCATAACCTTGTGTTAATCGTATGAGCAATGTTGTTACTTTTCAATATGTTCAGAATAGAAACGATCAAATCAGTTCAATTTAGAAATTGCGAGAGCAGTGTAGTTTATGGTACCTAACGTAACTTTAAACTACATTGACTCTTCATTGACTGAGGTTTAACAAAATGAAACTGCATGTTGGCATAGTTAAATCCATTTAAGTCTTTAACTTATCATTAATAAAAACCTCTTTTGGCTGGGAGTGTTCAGAAAACAATACCAAGTTTCAACAACAACAAGAAAAACAGGTCTTAGCTTTATAACCGATGTCAATTAAATCCTGTAGATTTAAACGGTTGTTAAGGTTAGTTTTTGTTGTGGGTTTTTAAACTTAGCGTTTCTAAGTTCTAGTTGGAACTGTTTCTTTTAGCAACTAATATAGTTTAAACTGTTTAGTTTATTTACTATCTGGTTCTTGGACGACCTTATTTTCCCATGAAGTCTGTGAGTTTGCGAGATCTTTGTCATTTGTGGGGTTATTGAAATCTTTGTCTTTATCAAGGGCATGACCTAACATCACCCCCCTGTGGTCATGGGGGACCACGAACACAGATAAGGACGTCCGTCCATGGGCACAAGTTAGGATGCCATTGTTTAGTTTAAGCTGTTTGCGCAGCTGAGAGTAGACAGTACACAGGAAACTTTTAGGTTTCGGCCAACGTTTCTTCTTACGTTTACCTCTTTCTGTGTAATTCAGGTGTGACACAACTGTCAGCGCGGACGCAGGTGTGTCTGATTGTTCAGACTGCGACGGGTCACTGTCGTTGTGTGTGTATTCCCGCTTCTTGACTGAAGAGGGGCTCTTTGAGTCTGTAAGAACTATGTAATTTCTGATTAGTTCTAGGCTCAAATGCTCTTGAACCAAGGTTTCAACGAAAGCTTGGCTGATTGCCGATTTATCTGTCCAAGAGGATAGTACAGCATCTTCGGTGTGGGATCCTTGGATCTCTACACCTTTTTCTACCTGTGGTAGGTAGTGTTCAATGAGTGCAGATTGTTCCAGCTCGCAGAGGAGGTTCTCATGTTGGGCCCAGGTTGGGTCCAACTGTTGTGTCTCTTCTGCCTCAACTGTATTTGAAGGTTCACTTACCGGGCTTGTGCTCTCGGTTGGGGAGTCATCCGTGCCTTCTGCGGTACCATCTGTTAGACAGACCGTGTCATGACCTTCAGGATCTTGTTGACTATCAGCATTTTGTTTGTTGTCAACATCTTTATTGTCAACATCTGTGACATCTATGTCGATGTTATCAATGTTAACTGTGTGCTCTGAATTTTTGTGAAAGATAGTGCTGCACATCGCTCCAGGTTGGTCAATGTTGATAGTGTCATTATCACTGATAACGCCACTCATTGTATCAGGTTGGTCAAGCATTGTAACATTCAAATCTTCTAACAAACTTCTTACTTCCTCTGTCTTTTCCGAGCATAGAGGTGTTGGGCCATTGTTCTGGGACATTCGTGACTCTTTGCATGTCTCAAACTGTTCTGTTCGAGGCGCGGGAGGTGCAGTTCCGAGGCTCGGGAGTTTCTGTTGGGACCACGCATTGTTACATGAGTATAGGTCCTCATACTTCAATTTCTTTTGAAGTTCACCCACCGGTAGACCTTGGTTTTCACCCACCTGGTTCGATCTGAACCATTTTGGGTCTCTTAAAGAGTGAACACCTACCTTTTGTGGTTTTGTGCTTGTCTCAGATTTTTCCATCTGAGTAGCTACAGGAGCAGAGCTCCGTTTAACCCACTTTGAGTCACTGTTCCAGTTGGCACCAACATTTTGTTGTTTGTTGGTTTGAAAATCTTGTTTATCCTCGCTTTCCGTAGGAGAGGGAACCTCTTCTGTTTTTAGTGACTGGGGTTTGACCATTTGACCTGGGTACACCTCTGAGGGTGTTTTGCTTTGCATGTGAGCTTCAAAAGCATTTATAGCACACTCTTTTATTTCACCGATGGTGTTTTTGTAATAACACGTGAGGCGTAAACTTTTTCTCAGCGTAGGGTGGAGATTGAAGCTGAAAAGAAGTTTAAAATTTTCCTCTTCCTACATTTCTGGTTCATTTCGATCACCAAAATATACTTTCAAAATTCTATTATAAAACAGTAATGGGTGTTCATCCTTCTCCTGCAAGATGTGCTTTGCAGCTAGGCATCCACCATGCTTAGTGGGGGTTACTGCCATTTCAGACTGTTCTGTTCGATGTGCAGGAGAAGCAGATCCTTGGTTTGGGTGTACCTGCTGGGACCGCCCGTTGTTCAATGGCTATAGGAACCCATACTTAATAATTTTTGGAAGTTTACCTGATTTTTGAAAGACATTCTCTGCAGCTGAGTAGCCACCACACTTTGAGACAGATTCTCTCTCTGTGCGAGGTGCAGGGGGAGCAGGTCCTTGGCTTGGGGGTACATTTTGGGACCCTTTGTTGTATGAGTCAACTAGATGCTCATACTTTCTAAACCTTGGATGCGCACCTTTTTGAACTTCCATCTTTGTTTTGATTTTTGTGAAAAATCAATAAGACGGTTCTTAATTTAATGTGTGCAAATAAATCTTTTCTTTCAGTTTAACGGTGAGTCAATCAAACTAACCAGCTTTCTGGTTTAAGTGTTTCACTGTGTAATAAGTATCATTATTCATAGGTACCTTCCTTTCAGGCTTTACCCTTAATGAACTTGAAAAAGTTAAATGCACTCCTGCAGTGTTAACTTTAACTAGAACTTATTTTTTAACAACAGTTACTAACTAACCCAAGCGTGATTTCTGTTTTACTTACTCAAACGCTTTTTAAAAGATTTGAAATAAATGCAATATTCACACTAAAATGTTCCCAGGATGCTGTTTCATCAAGCCTTAAAAGAATGTTTTTCAGTTTCAGTGAAACTGTTTTACTGTATTAGACAGTTAGCAGAAGTGAAAAAGGTCTGTTAGTTATGTTAAATATATTTTTTATTTAAAATAAACTGGAGTTTGGTTGTGCACAGCATAACATAAAGATGTTATTCTAAATAAAAATCAGTGATTCTTATTAATTTGTTGTTCTGTGACATTTCCAAATTTGTTCTGCTATCTTTGTTTTTATTTTTTGTGAAAAATCAAGTCAAAAGATGCTTTCTGTTTGTTATTTTAAACTTTTTATTAAAATAAACTGGAATGCACAGAATAACTTTAAAAGATATTGTTTTAAATTAAATGCAGAGGCTTTAGCATCTATTCTGTGTAAATGTTTCTTGTATGCTTTATCCAGCAGTGATGTTCAAAGCTAACATTCATCACAAAGTGACTGTAATTACTCTTCCTGGCAGCTAGGGGCGCTCTGGGCTCCCGTTTATACCCGTGAGTTTTAGTTTCGAACTAACTTGGTTAAAAATCAACTTTGGAATAAGTTTTTAGCCAGGACGTGATAATCGCTTGAAACCAGATTTTGTCAAGAGACAAATCGCAGTGTTCAACACTTTTGAAACAGGTTCTGTGAATTTTTTTATCTAAAAATTTTACGATCTTTTTCACATCCGGGTCACGTCAGCGGAAGTTGACGTATTGTTCCAGATGGTGCGTTCACGGACCTTTACGTACAGTCGGACTTGGTGATCGACCGGACTTTTTAATCGCTCCAAACACTTTTAGAATATCACAAAACGTCACGATTAAGCAGTTTCTGACGATATTTTATGCATAGGAACGAAACAAACCAGACAATCCAAGCTATGTGCACAAAATGGAATCTGACGAACAGCAGCGAACCAAAACTTCTTGTCTTCAGCCACGTCAGGTAATATTAGCGCTAGCTTTTCACCAATTTTCGGACTCTTGTCAACTTGATAAACGCTTATAACACCACAGAAAATACTGTTAACATATCGATCCACATCTAAACAGGTACCTGAGTCTCATCTCAGTAAGGACAGCACTTTAACTGTTGAACACAACGGACTCTTCGGAACCGTTTGAGGTTCGGTTCGGTCCACTTCGCTGAACAAAAAAGGTAACACCACCCACTATTTGTCAACGTTTCAAACAGCAAATATGCACCTTGGTTCTGCTCTAAAATGTGAAAACAGCACACAACAGCAATCTGCAGATGTAATAAAAACAGAAAGAGCTTCTGAGGGTGACACGGAGGTCATCCACAGTGAAAAACTGCACTTGTAGCTATGACACGTCTCAAAAACGTCTCACACAGAGTGACAATTTCATCAGCAGCAACTTCACAAGACGTTTAAAAATTGAACAAACGATAGATCCAACCTTAAAATGAGACAGACAATGCAATTTCTAGCAACTTCCGTTCCCTTTTCCAGCCAAACTATCTTTCAGAGTTTAAAATTGGATAAAGGTTATGCCAACATGCCATAACAATAGACTACAAATCAATTTAAATCCTTTTTAAAGACCTGTAACGAGCCACCATTATGTAGAGTATGTATACTGGTCAGTTTTACTGACTGTACAATATTCCAGATGAGAAATCGAGTAGATTTTTATCTGACACAACTTATCATCAATATTAAACGAGTTCTCTTTTTTCAGGATTTAAACGTGAACTTGTAGGCGAGATATAACTTGACAGGAAACGTTAATTATGTTGAAACAGCAGAACTGAATCATTTAATTAACAATTCATTAAATTACATCAACATTTCATGAGAATAGGTTCTTGATCAATTTCTTATACCTTAACTATCGACAGATTTAAATTTTGAACAATAGACAAGTAAAATATGACATTACTTCTTCTGTAGGTACTCTTAACTTAGTTTGTTGCTGACAACAGATATAAAGTTTAAAGGGAAGTTTTTTAGCATAAGAAGGAAGAAAGGTGGAAAAGAAGGGGTGAACTATCTTGAATGTTTATAACCAGAACATGACACGTGCTCCGTGCGGTCTCCAGCTGGACGTATCCGTGTGTAAACAATCAGCGACTTTACCTTTGACGGTCTGCAAAGAGCGATCAGGTCCTTGAAGTCCGATGAGGTCAGTCAGTTTACCTTGCAGCTTCTCACGTCCGCCTTTGGCCCACTGAAGTAACGGCAGTCTGGTTGATTTTCAGAATAAAGGATTCCTTGAAGGAACCTCATTCAGATAGAACTTAGAGTTCAAGTGAGTTTACAGCAGTCTTGCTATTAACTCGGCTGTTGAACTGGACCGTTGACGCTTGGTCCAAGTTCTCAGCTTCAAAGAGAAAGTCAATTCATGTCAACTTTCTTCCAGCAACTGAAGAGAGAAGTAAGATGTGAAGGTTTTAACTGAGACGTGACCCAGAAAACGTGTTATTTTCTGATTGGCCGAATAGCATCAGAAGTTGATGCGAGGATGACATCAACACGTTGAAAGGGGGTCAAAAGATTAGTTTGTCAGAAAGATAAAGTGTTAGTTTCAGATGTCAGCATTTTATGATAAAACTGATTCCTTTGCTTTAACACTTTAACAAAATACTGTTGGTTTGATTAAAGGACAACACCCACCATGACAGTAACAATTCACCATATAGGACAATTACTGTAATTTAATATTATGTCTATTTTCATTTTTGCATTTGGGCCAGGCGAGGGTTAAAAAAAAAAACACTCCCGAATGAATCCGGAAACCTGGCCGAAGAGTCCCGAAGTGTCATGTGACTTTTGTTACATCTCCACCCAGAAGGCACAAGGCAGGAGTGAGTTTCCATGGAGGTTTATGAGAGAGAGTGGGAGTTATAACTGCATATTTCCTGGTGCATTTGTGTGTACATATGGACCAGCGCTCTGATTTTATTTATTATTTATTTTATAACACCGCTGCGGACCGTTGCTGCTCTCATTCTGCCCAGAGGAGCGAGCCGCGCGTTCTGCCCAGAGGAGCAAGCCGCGCGCGTCTCTGGCTCCTCGTTCCGCTGGTTCCTCGTTCCTTTGAAGTTCCTCGTGCCGGTGTAATTTGCTCCCTCGAGTGTATTTGCTCTCGTCAGCCTTGTTGCGGGGAGCACGGGGAGCACGCGCGCAGAGCTCCGCTGCGCGGCTGCCCGACCTGTCTGGTCAAGGGGGGAGAGAATAAAAAGCCGATGCGGAAATGAATGAATTTGTCGCGATCAAACGAATTAAACTAGTATGTCTACGTGGATGCTCGCTCAGAATATGATAGACATGAGTGAGCGACAGCAGGATTAATCAACACAGGCAGCTTTAGGGAATATTTAAAAATGCTTCGCTTTTTCTTTTCCTCGCTCGCCTGTAACTCCAAGGCGTCACTTTAGTGACGTGAATGCCCATGTGAATGCCCATATATGGAGAGGGGCAGATTTTTCCTGGAGCTTCTGCTAAAATCTGCTATAAATCATGAAATAACACATTTAGCGTTATTTCTCTACAATATAAATAAACGCTCCTGTATTATTTTTAAATAAACTAATAAATATTAATGGCGATGCAATTTGAAAACATGGTGGGTGTTGGACTTTAAAAACAACGTCATTAAGCATCACATATGGGACCTATTAATGATAATAGCAAAAACAGATATTATTAATCTTGATTATTTAAGGACAAAATCAAAATGTCTATTGTTGTCCTGTTTTCAAACTAAACGAAAAAGATAAAGTGTTCCTTTTATCTTCACATGCAAGTTCGAGAGGAGAAATCCTTCATGCACAACATTTTGAGAAAATGTCCAGTTTGAATTAAATAGTCCTTGACTATCAAACATTAAATGCACTAATGCTTATACAAATAACACAAATTATTCATTGATGAACTTTGAATTAACACAAATTTAAAAAAGTCTCTGGATGACTTAATTTGTAATGTTTGATTCAAAGTAAAAGTAATAAAAGTATTATTGTCCCTTCAGGAATAACTCCCAAAAAGTTCATTACTGAGAGTGATCAGAGAAGTGTTTCCAAGGGCAAGGTTGTATCACTACAACTGGGATTAAGATTTTCCTTTTTGATGAATCCTATAGTTAGGGTTGACTTATGTTGCTATAGGCTTAGACTAATGGAGGATAAACTGACCTCATTTCCTTAAATGAATTGATAAAATTGAATCGTTTTAATTTGATTCTATTTCCATCTTAACATGTGATTCTTCTTAAGTTTTGTGTTAAATACCTGTCTTTGCAATTCTACTTTAAATTCATAGATATATCTAAACTTAAACCAACCAAACAAACAATAGTTACTTTCCCTGGTAACTAATTACTTTTATAGGGGAGTAATTCAGTTACTAACTTAGTTACTTTTTGGGAGAAGTAACTAGTAACTATAATTAATTACTTTTTAAAAGTAACGTTCCCAACACTGCCTATGAACAATATGGGAATTAATTTTTTCCACTTGCTGGATTACATCAAGATCAGAGACATCTGGTGGTATTCTTTCATGTTGTAATTCATCCCCATGGATGGGCGATGACTTCCAAAAGGGGGGAATGTAGTGGACCAGACCCTGGTCTCTGAAAACTGTAGTTGAAACATCTTTTCTTTGAGGCCTTCAAGAGAAGAGTGGACACTATTTGATTACATTAATATTGAATCAAAGATCACAAATCACTTCACCAAGACTCTTATACTTTGTGCTAATTCAAATATAATCAAAGCATAACCTTGTGTTAATCGTATGAGCAATGTTGTTACTTTTCAATATGCTGAATGATCATGTGTTAATATGCTGGTATATTCTTCAATATGTCTTAGTCAAAGAACTCTGTCTAAAGTTGAATTATATGTCAGACTGAACTTCTCAGTTTTGTTTAGAAGTTTGGAAACAGTTTAATCAGTTGTTTTCATGAAGCTGGCTCCACAACTCCCTATCTTCCTCTAAACAATTCTCTCTGTTTCTGACTGCTTCTGACTTCTCCTTGAATCCTGATAATGTTAGTTACCTTCCTCCCACTGGTCGAACGAACCAATAGGAAGAGCCAGGCCTCAGGTCAAGCCCTCTACAAAAGTCCTGACTTTTCGAAGTCTGCTGGAGAAGTTGAACTATGATCTTTCTCATAAGAGCTGGATGCACGTTGGTCAAATGCTAAAGACCACGTCATCAGCTAAAGGTTTATAGCAAGCCATCTATAAAGTCTGCCTCAAGCTTATAGCTCCAACTTGAATGAATTTCCCTCTCAGGGAATACTTTTATCTTGAAAACCAACCGGAACCAGTGCCACTACCTCGATTCGGTTGATGCGGATCTCATGCGAGTCGCTGAAGGTGAACACTTGGAAGCCTGCAAAAACGTAGCTGGATGGACGGTCCGTGCATGTTACGGCTAACCCAACTTTACCGTAGCTTAGACGATGAATCTTCGCAAAGGTAAAAAGTCAATGTTCATAGCAAACCTGAGTCCAGCGGACGTCGATCGAAGAGTGTGCCGTATTTTCTGGTTAAACACTTCAAGATAATAAACCACCTCACCTTTCCTCCATCTTTCTCCTCCTCTTAACTATTTCTTTTAAACTTATTCTTGCCAGTAACTAAGTTAAAAAGCCTCCAGATAATAAGTAATATGTCATCTTATTTACTTGTTTCTGTTGTCCCTACTTTAAATCTGCTGACGAGTAAATTATAGGAATCTGATCGATCAATCCACTGTACATATGGTGATGTAATTTATGATTCTGTTAATAAATTATTCAGTTCTGCTGAATCAACATAAATTAACGTTTCCTGCCTTTTACATTACATTGTATCTGGTCACACAATTCATTTGTTTAAATCCTTGAAAAAGAGAGAACCCGTGATTACTTGATGATAATTTGTGTCAGGATAAACCCTGCTCATTTTACATCTTGTGTATTGGACAGATCAGTAAATCTGATCTCCCCTATACTATTACACTATCATGGAGCACTAATAATAATAATAATAATAATGAATTCAATTTATAACGCACTTTTCATTAGAGCATCAAGGATTGAGGAGCATTGAGGAGCATCAAGTGTAGAACCACTAGACTGAGGAACAGCTTCTACCCTGAGGCTGTTAGACTCATGAATAAATAAAAATAAAATAAAAAATAAACACTGCAAAATATCACATCATACTGATGCTGATCTGTTTTCTTGTTGCTGTATTCATCTGTGTTCATCTGTGACCATCTGCTCATACAAACTCATGTTCGTGCTGCTGTGTATTACTAGTTGATGCTTTTCTTAGTTAGCTGTGTATTACTAGTTGATGCTTTTCTTAGTTAGTTCTAGATGTTATTACTGTTTTTCTCTTTCATTTGTTGTTGGATGTAACTGGGACCTCGTGTACATAATCTCGTTTTCATCTCATGTACCACATGCGGTGCAAATGACAATAAAGACTCTCTGACTCTGACTCTCTGATTAATGAAAATCTCAAAGTGCTACAAGGTGCAACAGAATTAAATGTCAATAAAACAAATAATAAAACAATTAAAATCAATAACAGTATCAGCTAAGATCAAAAGTAGAATCATGAGGAGGTAGAGTATGCTCGGTTGAAAAGAAAGGTCTTCAAGCCGCTCTTAAAGTCAACCACAGACTGTGGGGCTCTCAGACAGTCAGGAAGAGAGTTCCACAGGCGGGGGGCAGCCACACTGAAAGCCCGGTCACCCATGGTCCTTAATTTGGTTCTCGGAATGTGAAGGAGATTACTGTTCTGTGACCGCAGCAAACGGGTGGATGAGTATGGAATAAGAATATCCTTCAGATAATCTGGTGAAGATTCATAACTGGCTGTGATTATCATACCCACCACTGCACCCTGTATTCACTGGTTAACAGGACATGATTAACCTCACGCAGGCTCTTCCACTGGTACATTTTCATCTTTAAATCACTTCTTGGTCTGCTGCCTTCGTACATCTCCTCCTACATGTCTCTGCGTGAGTGCAGCTACAGCGTGCGCTCTCAGGACATGATTACCTGCAGTGTTCCATCAGTGAGAACTGAGCTTGGCAAAAGGGCCTTCTCCGCTCCTGCTTCCTGGAATATCTTACAAAAAGATCTGAAGCTCTCGACCTTGACCTCTCTAAATGGCTATAAGAATCTGTTGGAATCCTGGCAAAAACCAATGCAGACATGTTCCTGTTTTTGATTTTCTGCATTTGCCTTGGAATCTGTCTGTTTTGCTACTTTGACATCTTTGTTTTAACTTGTTAAAAAAATAATCTATATGCCTCTCTTATGTTTGTCTATTGTTGATTGTCCATGGAAAATCTCCTGTTGCTGTTGTCATCATTCTTTGTTTGTAGCTAGGTCTCTCTTGTAAATGAGTCCTCGAGGCTCAATGGGATTAACCTGCCTAAATAAAGGTCGAATGAAAAAATATCTCTGTTCATGCCTTTCACTATGTAGGCCTACATGTGTTCAGAATATTTTCCTTTCTTCCAACCAGTGTGTTCTGGACAGGACTTCAGTCTCCAGTGACTCTTTCCAGAGTAAAAAGGATCTTTACTGCCTTCACTGCAGACTTATCTCTGAGTCAATGTTTATCAAGAAATCCTCTGTTCTCGTGCTAAAGCAGGGGTTAAATCTGCAGAGAAATAATCCATTTAGAATTGTTGACTCTGTGTCAGCATGGTAACTCAGCAGGTGCTGTTCAGTTCAAATCTGACCTCTGACGTTTGCAGCATGCTCCGCTTTTCCTTGCTGCAAACCATCCAGCGTAGCTGCCATAAAAAAAATAATCATTAAGGAAAGATTATCTCTCTTTCCACCTCATTCTAAATCTCCCCTCGCTGAGTTTGGAACGCACCAGTGCAGTCACCCCCACTGAGAATAACTCTCAGATTGGGTAATTTAGCCTTACATAAGGGAGAATACTGCACACAACAAGACATGTAAAAACAACATCAGGCAAGGCCGGAGGGGCAGAAAGCAATCCTCAGCTATTTGTAATGGAGAACAGGGTAGGGACGGGAGGGTGGAAGATGGATGTGATTTCACATTAATTGTGTGGGTTCACACGAGCGTGCGTGTTTGTGTAAATGTGTTGGGGTTCGTCCACGTGGGATAGGAGGTGTTAAAAGAATTTCTGAGAACTATGCTGACTTTATGGGCACAGCAGGCCTTGTGTGTATGTGATGATGGGGAGAGTGTGTGACTGTGCGTACTGGGAGATGTAATTTTGTGTGTGGTGGTGTGGGTGAGGGTAAAGGGGGGTCTCCACACTTGGCTGGGGGTAGTGAGCAGAATCTTAGAAGTGTGATGTTGAATTTGCAGAGTCTGAGAGCCAGAGGCTGAAACAAGCTGGTGAGGTCTTCCAGAAGTCAGTTGCCATACAACAATTGCTTTGTTTTATGTGTGCAAAACAAGTCATGAAAGATTAGCTTCAGGGACTTTAAACATATATATACATACATATACATATACATACATATACATACATATACATACATATACATATA
>JBBPBX010099920.1:0-12451 GCA_038048925.1 Garcialebias charrua | reverse complement strand
TGTTTTGTTTAATGAACAGGGTTAAAGCTAATTCTCCTCATGCCATGACTAATGCAGACATTTTACTTCGTGATCAATTTATTCAAAATGTTAGCAATTCTGATCTGCGTAGGGAATTAAAGCGTTACGTTCGTGACAATCCAAGGTGTACATTGCTGGAAGTTAGGGCTGAGGCCATAACATGGGAGCGTGAGGGTGGGGTGGACAACAATAGTGTTGTGCCGTCCTCTTGTGCTGTACAACGGGCTAGTGCACCCACTCTCCAAATTGAGCCCCCCTCTAATTCTACTTCCTCACAAATTGCCACTCTGACAAAATTGGTACAAAAGCAACAGGACCAGTTGGATCAGATCACTCAATCCCTTGCAGCTATGCAGCAGCACCCTGTGGCCAGTTCTTCTGGTCCTAGTAGTGTGATTTGTCACAGGTGTCAGCAACCAGGTCACATTGCTCGGTACTGTAACGCCCGTTCCCAGTTCAGGTCCCCTCGGGTCCAAGCCACCACTAGCCCTCAGTTGTCGGAAAACTAACTCCCCCTAATGTAAGGAGCCAGACATTAGGAGGGGGTGGTTCAGGCTCAGTGGCCCGTTCCCAGTTCAGGTCCCCTCGGGTCCAAGCCACCACTAGCCCTCAGTTGTCGGAAAACTAACTCCCCCTAATGTAAGGAGCCAGACATTAGGAGGGGGTGGTTCAGGCTCAGTGGGTCCCCATGTAGATGAGGTGAAGGAGCGTTTAATGGTGCCTTGTCCCCAAGTCACTGTGAAATTATCTGGAGTTCCGGTCCAATGTGTCCTTGACACAGGTTCTATGGTTTCTACCATTTCAGAGAGCTTTTTCAGGAAATATTTTCCAGACAAGTTAAAGTCCTGTCATTGGTTAGAGCTGAGAGCTGCCAACGGTTTAAGCATTCCGTACTTGGGTTATCTTGAGCCCGACATAGAGGTGTGTGGTGTGGTAATTCCTAGAAGAGGGATCTTGGTTGTTAGAGACCCTCCAGGTCGGGTTAGTTTACCTCATATACCGGGCATAATTGGGATGAATGTCATAAAGGCCTACTATTTTCAGTTGTTTGACCAGTATGGCCCTGAGTTGTTTGAACGCCCTACAGTTTTGGGGGCTTTCAGTTCCTGGCTTCCTGCCTTCCAGTTATATCAGCAGACCAACTTACAGAAAGGCCCTATTCAGACTAGTGTCGCAAAGCTGCGTGGCAAAAGACCTGTGGTAGTTCCTGCTGGCACTACTAAACTTGTACCTGCTACTTGTTCTGCTATGTTGGCCTTGGCAGGGGCTGTTTTGATTGAACCCTTAAATGCAAAGTTTGGCTTACCTGAGGGTTTGTTAGTGTCTCCTTCTCTCTTGCATGTTGTTCGGGGTACTGTTTATGTTCCTGTGGTGAATGTAGGGGTGTGTACGGTTACACTGAAACCCCGCTGTTCTCTTGGAGTGTTGTCTCCTATAGATGTGGTGAGCCTACCATCAGAGTTGCAGGAAGTCCCTTGTGTACAGGAGCAAATTATTGCTGCAGTCAGGTCCCATACTGCCGAGACTGGCTCAGTTAGAGAGAAGATAACCTCCCTTGATCTCTCTATGCTAGATGGAATAGAGCAGCACAAAGTGAGAGCCTTATTGCTAAAGTATGAATCTGTGTTTTCTGCTTTTGATGGTGACCTTGGCTTTACCAATTTAATTGAGCATAGCATCCCTTTGTCAGATGATGTTCCCATACGACAGCGGTATCGGCGCATCCCTCCATCTGAATATGAGGCAGTTAAGTCTCACATTAACCAGCTGCTGGCAACCCGGGTAATTCGAGAGAGCAGTAGCCCTTATGCGTCCCCAATTGTCCTAGTCAGAAAGAAGGACGGTAGTCTTCGCCTTTGTGTAGACTACAGACAACTTAATAAAAAGACCAGGAAGGATGCTTTTCCACTGCCTCGAATAGAAGAGACACTAGACTCCCTCTCGGGCGCCTGCTGGTTTACGACAATGGACCTTGCTTCTGGATATAACCAGGTTCCAGTTGCAGAGATCGATAAGCCAAAAACAGCTTTCTGCACCCCGTTTGGCCTGTTCGAGTTCAACCGTATGCCATTTGGACTATGCAATGCACCAGGGACTTTCCAGCGTTTGATGGAGAGGATATTTGGGGCCCAGCATGGTCAGTCACTCTTGTTATATCTGGATGATATTGTTGTGTTCTCTTCCAGTGTTGATGATCACTTGACACGGCTGGAAAGGGTTCTAAGTCGCCTAAAACAAGAAGGATTGAAAGTCAAGTTAGAAAAGTGTGACTTCTTCAAAAAGCAGGTGAAATATCTGGGACATCTCATCTCTGAGGAGGGCGTGGCCACGGACCCAGGAAAGGTTGCGGCAGTGTTAAACTGGCCTCACCCCACCAACATCTCAGAGTTGCGGTCGTTCCTGGGGTTTGCCAATTATTACAGGAGGTTCGTAGAAGATTTTTCTAAACTAGCTGGCCCCCTTCATCGTCTTGTTGCAGAACTTGCTGGGTCGAAGGTGTGCAGAGGACGAAGGCAACTGTTGGAAGACGTTTGGTCGGAGGACTGTGAAAGGAGCTTCCAGGAGCTCAAGGCCAAGCTTGTAAGTGCCCCCACACTTGCTTTTGCTGATTTCTCTCTGCCTTTCATTTTAGAGGTCGACGCCAGCCACAGTGGGCTAGGAGCCGTATTGTCTCAAGAGCAAGGTGGCAAAGTGAAACCAGTTGCATATGCCAGTCGCAGCTTACATGCTGCTGAGAAACATTATAGCTCCATGAAGCTTGAAATGTTAGCCATGAAGTGGGCCATGACTGAGAAGTTCAAAGAGTACCTGTGGGGCCACCGATGTATAGTATGGACAGACAATAACCCCTTGAGTTATTTGGACACAGCCAAACTGGGCGCCACGGAGCATCGGTGGATCGCTGAACTCTCAGCATTTGAGTATACAGTCCGATATCGCCCAGGCCGTGTGAACAAGAATGCGGATGCCCTCTCAAGGCAACAGACTAGTGGGGACAGAACGCAATTGGAGTACCTCCTCCCAGGAACAGTCATTCCAGAGGCAATTGGTGAGCGGTTTGTGGGGATGCAGGAAGACCCTGTCCAGTTGGTCATAACAGCTCTGCCATCCCGCAGCGAGGAAGATCTGGGGGTACTCCAAAGGGCT
The DNA here is from genome assembly GCA_038048925.1 of Garcialebias charrua. Classification (NCBI taxonomy): domain Eukaryota; kingdom Metazoa; phylum Chordata; class Actinopteri; order Cyprinodontiformes; family Rivulidae; genus Garcialebias; species Garcialebias charrua. The sequence continues at coordinate 9,283 of JBBPBX010099920.1, read as the reverse complement.
GACCCTGCCATCTCAGCGTTTCTGGAGTTTTGGCAGCAGCAGAGAGCGCCAAGCTGTGCTGAGAAGGAGCGTCTGGGTCCAGAGGCCCGGGGACTTGTAAAACAGTGGGGTCGAATTGTCCAGAAGGAGGACCTCCTGTATCGGCGCAGCTGGAGACCAGATGGTGGAGAAGAGGTTCTCCAGTTACTTCTCCCAGAGAGCTTAAGATCAGAGGTGTTACAGGAGCTTCATCAACATCATGGCCACCAAGGGATAGAGAGGACAACTGATGTCGTGAAGCAGAGGTGTTTCTGGCCAGGGATGGACAAAGATGTAAAGGACTGGTGCCAGCAGTGTGAGAGGTGTACCCTTGCTAAAAACACCCAACCAAGAGCTCGTGCTCCTATGGGTCACCTCCTTGCTTCAAGACCAAATCAGCTGCTGGCCATTGATTTTACACTGTTGGAAACCGCCCGTGATGGAAGGGAGCTCGTGATGGTGATGACAGATGTGTTTTCAAAGTTCACCCAAGCCATCCCCACTCGTGATCAAAAAGCAGCTACGGTAGCGAAGATCCTGGTTCGTGAGTGGTTTTACCGTTTTGGAGTACCGGCTCGCATCCACTCAGACCAGGGGAGGAACTTTGAGAGTCTCTTGGTGCAACAGTTATGTGAGCTGTATGGAGTTCAGAAAAGTCGTACCACACCTTACCACCCACAAGGAAATGGACAGTGTGAACGCTTTAATCGAACTATGTTTAACCTGCTTCGTTCCCTTCCTCCAGAAGAAAAACGAAATTGGCCAGAACACCTCCCACAGCTTGTCTTCCACTATAACACCACTGCCCATCAGTCGACTGGTGAATCACCCCACTTCCTCATGTTTGGACAAGAACCTCACTTGCCAGTGGATTTCCTTCTTGGTCATCTTCCGGCGCCCACAGCACCCAGTGTGTGTGACTGGGTGGCAGAGCACAGGAGGCGTCTGAATGTGGCCATGGATGCTGCCAGGGGCAGAGTGGAGCTGGCAGCCCAGAGGAGGAAAGTGAGGCATGATGAAAAGGTTCAGTGCAAGCCACTTGAAGTGGGACAAAGAGTGTATTTGCGTGATGTGGGCCCAGGTCGCAGAAAAATTCAAGATGCATGGGGGTCCACAGTGTACCAAGTCGTGAAAGGGCCCAGTACAGGTGGTGTGGTATATTCAATTGCTCCAGTTGATAAGCTTCATCTTGTGAGACAAGTGCATCGTACTGCTATAAAACCTGCTCTACCACCTACAGATGCCTGCCCTGATGCTTGGTTGCAGTGTCTGCCTGATGAGACTAGTGACGAGGATGATGTGGAGTCTGGATCTTGGCTGGTGGTCCGAGAGGCTGTTAGTAACCCGTCTGTGAAGCCAGAACCACCGGAAAGGCCTCCAGTTCATATGCCATATGAGGCGCCACCGGCTGTACAAGCTCCCCAAAGCAGTATCATCGGCCCCAGGAAGTCCAGCCGTAAAACCGCTGGCAAACACTCCAACCCCCATCACCTCCCACGACCGGTTAGGAGTGACGACTGTAGGGCTACTGTTTCTGTGGACCCGGGTGCCAGCAGCCTGGTTACCGCCACTTTTTGACCCTGGTTGCGGTTTTGATTTATCGGTGGGCCACCGATCCATAAAGGGGGGGTAGGATGTAACCGGGTGGTTTTAGTTCATTGGAAGAGTGGCTGTAAATTCCCACTCTGGTTTGGCTCCCTGAACACACCGTGTCCTGTTCCTCCACCTTCAGTGTGGTTTAGCTCATTAGTGTTACTAAGCACCAGGTGTGTAAGCCAAACATTCTTCTCCAGGGTGTTGGCTGTTTAGTCTCTTGCTGCATGTGGCTGTAGTGAGTGCTGCTGCAGTGTTCATGGAGTTGTGCAAAGCCCTGAAGCACAAGCTAAGGTAAATGTTTTTTTTCATTAGTCACTTATGGCTGGTTGGGTGCTGTCAATGCTGCTCCACATATTGTTGTGGAGTTCTGTTAAAAGTTATTTGTATTTGTTTGTTTCTTTAGGACATGTGCCAGTGGGTGGCAGATTGCCACTGCAACTAATTGAATGTGCTTGTTGTTGGGGTTGTGACTGATTAAGGTACATGCTTGTATTTTCTAATATTGTTTATCATGTGCAAGCACCTTACTAACTGTCATTCCTGTACGGCAGATTGCTACAGTTGCTATATTGTGCTCCCAACTCTGTGCCTTGTTTTAAACTGTACATGCTCTCATGTTACTGGCATGTAACATCCTTTGGTGTTAAGTGATTTGGAGTTGTGCTAGCCCTTTACAACTGGCCTGGTAGAACCACCATAGCATAAATGCATCTAATAAAGGCTGTTTTAATATTGAAAGGAATTAATAAAATATATATTGTATACAACACTTCTGTTTTTGTCATTTGAAGCCAGGCGTACCTGCGTATTTGTAATAGGGAAGCTCTAGACTATTTACAGTCTACCAGTTGGCTTTAGAGTCACATCCTCTGAGTCACAATCCGGGCCTTCATAGCCCGTGTTACACGTGGTTTTAGGGATTAAAAGATCATTCTATTTTTTGTTAATTTCGTGGCCCAATAGAATATATGTACGTAAAGTATTAAATAAATCCTTTGATTTTTGTAATTTCATCCTTTTAGGATCATTTTTGTTACTTTACAGTTGGCAGTGTAGTGCAAATATTGATAACGCTGCCGGCTATATATAAATATATATATATATATATATATATATATATATATATATATATATATATATATATATATATATATATATATATATATATATATATATTATATATATATATATATATATATATATATATATATATATATATATATATATATTATATATATATATATATATATATATATATATATATATAAAATATATAAATAGCGGATTAGATTAGCTTCCACTAATTTTCACAAGACATTTGTGCTTTTGAAATTGTGGACCTAAAAAAATTAATAAGCGTTTTAGAAATTGTGGAACTAATTTTTTAATTAGCGGTGCCCACCTTTGCCAATGATTATCCGACTGTATGTTCCTTTTTCCATATCTGATTGTTGGTGGCGCGGTTTCATACTGCTGCGGCTTCCGTGCGTACGTCCCTCTTCGGATGGTGCGCGCGCAAATTGCAAAACTTTGTACCTTGGTGCAAATATGCCAATAAATATATATTCTATTCTATTCCGTGCTCGCTCGCTCCTGTGGCGGCCATATGCAGCAGGGCGGTGACGCATAACATAGGCGACGCATCAGTGGTGACGCATAAAAGATGCAACGTATACGGAGGTGCGACAGGTTTATGGATTTTTCCACTTTATTGGACATAATTGGACTAAGCGACTTTTCGGCCGTAAAATACGGTAATGACCAGCTCTGGGAGGAGGTTGTGTCCCCTCCTCGGACTGAACTGATCAAAAAGATAATTAAAGATCAGATGATCTCGTTAGCTGCTGGATCGTCTCACCTTGCCGGGCGTGTTTTCAGCTGCGACGCTCCTCGGTGGGACCTGGTAGATGCCCTGTTGGTTCTGGAAGGGGCTCTGGGCCCGCGGGCCGTCGTTCTGGTGGTAGCTCTGAGGAGGAGACGGGGCGGCGGCGGACGCCTGGGTCTCGAAGGCGGGTCCGATCAGCAGCTTGAGGCGGTTTCCCGGCGCGATGCCCTGGCGGCCGTGCAGCGAGCAGAGCCACCAGCCCTCCAGGCCGCCGGTGTTCTGCTCCATCACCGTCAGGATGTCCCCCTTCCTGAAGGCCAGCTCCTCGGGGGACTCGGGCACGTTGTCGTACAACGCTTTGGCCATCAGGTTCTGCGGAGACAAACACCGGACTCTTCAGAACATTCAACGTTTGTTTCTATACATCCTACAACTCGGGGTGCAGGAAAAAAAATCAATTTTTTTTAAGAATCTAGATTCTTAGTCCTGGCGATTCAGAATTGATTCTAAAAACCCCAAAATCTTTTTTTTTTCTTAACCAGCATATCAGCATAATTTACGTATCGGATTTTCCGATCCAACCTGCCGATATTTCCGATGCTTGATGTCAGAGAGAGCACGTATATATATTCTGTGACTTCTGTCTTAACATTGTGTGAGTTAAACCCAAAGAAGACACTCTGGGCCTCACAACAGGTAATTCCCAAACTCTAACAGGGCACAAGAGGCAGGTCTATATCACAGACGTCCTTCTGACTCATGGTGCAGCCCGGAACACTAAAATACTGCTAAGCATTATGGGAAATCCACACGGTCCACTCCCCGTTTTTTAGCTTAGTTTTTGATTGTGGCACTATGAGTTGTAATTCTTGTGGTTGTCCCACCAGATGTGTTTTAAACCCGACCTGAACTTGTTGGGATTTTCTCAGCCTGCGCCGGGCTGGGTCTGCAGAGGTCCGGTTCAGGGATAATGACTGAAATGCTCAGATGGTGCAGATAGGAGGAGGCCCGGAGCTGCTGCAGTTCAGGACTCATTACCTCTGGAAATGTTTGGGCGTTTGTTCCAGCAGGAAGGAGCAAACGGGCCGTGAACTCTTTCTGCTCAGACTCTTTGGAGCGGTCCAACGGTCCAGAACTTTCAGCTTCATTAGGTGCCATCAGGAACTACGTGATAAACGCCGTGTGTGACTCATGAAACACGGAGTTCAGTTTAAATCTCATCGGAGCTGCAGAAACAACTGACCAGAGTAAAGAAGAAAGGTTTCTTCATCCTCCCTGACTGAACGTCTTCATCACCTGAACAGAAACATCACCTCAACAGAACATCACTTGCCCCTCCTGCAGCAGGAGATGAGGGCAAACTGCAGGAAAAGATCAAACTTTGAATCTTAATCCACTTTTATCTCTGCACTGAGCTGGATTACAGTGCTGTCAACAGGATCAGCTTAAAGGACGACACAACTTGTTTGGATCCAGAGATTTATTTGATCCGAGGCGCTCAGCTGCTCTGTTGACTCCTGGTACCGTTCTACAGTCAGTTCTCGACCCGCTCAGCTGGTCCGTTGACTCCTGATGGTTCTGAGGACATGAGAACATCGGAAGAACTAAGGCAGACTTTTGAGAACATAAGAAGCCAGGTGAACCTCTGAAGCAGTCTGGCCTTCAAGGAATCAAGAAACCTTATCATCATCTTTCTCATCACGTGTGGTACATGAGGTGGAACAGACGGTCCAGTTACATCCAACTAAAAATATAAAGTGTAAAATGAAACCGTAACAAAGGATCTAAGCCATCCATCCATCCATCCATCCATTTTCTTCCGCTTATCCGGGGTCGGGTCGCGGGGGTAGCAGCCTAAGTAGGGAGGCCCAGACTTCCCTCTCCCCAGCCACTTGGAGCAGCTCCTCTGGGGGAATCCCAAGGCGTTCCCAGGCCAGCCGAGAAACATAGTCCCTCCAGCGTATCCTGGGTCTTCCTCTGGGTCTCCTCCCGGTGGGACATGCCCGGAACACCTCACCAGGGAGGCGTCCAGGAGGCATCCTAACCAGATGCCCGAGCCACCTCAACTGGCTCCTCTCGATGTGGAGAAGCAGCGGCTCTACTCCGAGTCCCTCCCGGATGACTGAGCTTCTCACCCTATCTCTAAGGGAGAGTCCAGCCACCCTGCGGAGAAAACTCATTTCAGCCGCTTGTATCCGAGATCTTGTTCTTTCAGTCATAACCCAAAGCTCATGACCATAGATGAGGGTGGGAACGTAGATTGATCGGTAAATTGGATCTAAGGATCTAAGCCATAAACTAATATTTACACTAAGATATAAACTAAGATACACGTTAAACGAATGCCCAACGGTACGCTGAAAGATCTAAGACATACACCAGTCACTAACAGAGCAAAATACAAAACACTGAACAACAGCAGCACAATTTTCATAGGTTCTGATCAGCTATAATTTACACACTTCATGAAAGCAATAACAAAAACTAAACCAACATAAACTAAACTAACATAAACTACAGTAACATAAACTAAACTAATAAACTAAACCAACATAAACTAAACTAACATAAACTACTGTAACATAAACTAAACTAATAAACTAAACCAACATAAACTAAACTAACATAAACTACTGTAACATAAACTAAACTAATAAACTAAACCAACATAAACTAAACCAACATAAACTAAACCAACATAAACTAAACCAACATAAACTAAACCAACATAAACTAAACCAACATAAACTAAACTAACATAAACTAAACTAACATAAACTAAACCAACATAAACTAAACCATCATAAACTAAACCAACATAAACTAAACTAACATGAACTAAACCAACATAAACTAAACCAACATAAACTACTGTAACATAAACTAAACTAACAAACTAAACCAACATAAACTAAACCATCATAAACTAAACCAACATAAACTAAACTAACATGAACTAAACCAACATAAACTAAACCAACATAAACTACTGTAACATAAACTAAACTAACATGAACTAAACCATCATAAACTAAACCAACATAAACTACTGTAACATAAACTAAACTAACAAACTAAACCAACATAAACTAAACCAACATAAACTAAACCAACATAAACTAAACTAACATGAACTAAACTAACATAAACTAAACCAACATAAACTAAACCATCATAAACTAAACCAACATAAACTACTGTAACATAAACTAAACTAACAAACTAAACCAACATAAACATAAACTAATGTCAGGAAATAAAACAACCTTTTTTTAAATCAACTCCATCAGGAGCTGCAGTCCAGAAAGGACACGGTTCTGATGTTTAGGTTCTGATGTTTAGGTTCTGATGTTTAGGTTCTGATGTTTAGGTCCTGATGTTTAGGTTCTGATGGTGCTCAGGCAGAACTGAACAGATCACTAAAACCTGTTGCTAAGACGCTCACGGGCTCAAACAGAACCGGACCGAAGCACCTCAGCTGGAGTCAAAGACATCCTCACCCGTCAGAACTGACAGTACGACCTCCAGTTGACCCCAGGCAGGAAGCAGAAGACGTGTCAGAGTAAAAGAGAAATAAGAGAAATAAAAGATAATAAATACCCTGATGCATGCTCAATAAAATATAATAAAAGATAGTAAAAGATAATAAAATATAATAAAAGATAGTAAAAGATAATAAAATATAATAAAAGATAGTAAAAGTCTGCTCAGCTGCCGGTTCTGTCAGAAAAACACAATGATCTCAACAGAACATCTGTGCCCAGTAATGGGTCGGTCTCAGGTCCAGCTAGTTGTAGCTAATGCTAACAGCTAAATCACAGCTAAAAGTATAAAATTGAAAGCATGCATCAAGAACAACAGTCCATGGAAGACAACGCTGCGCTTCGGTCTTTCTCATGGACAACGTGTGAAGAAGTTCCTGTCAAATCATTTTCTCCCGTCAGCTGTTTGAGCAACAACCTGCTCCCAACAAGCCGAAGATTCACCGTTTTTATTTGAACAGAAACAATCAGAGTTTCATTCATTCTGCATTTGACACTTTAAACTTATGTTTTGTACTTCAGTTAGCAAAACTTTACTTTCAAATAAAATGTAAACAAAGAATAAAAGTTGAAACTAAAATAAATCTGTGGATGAAAACTGGTCCTTTAGATGATGCAACGTTACTTAAAATCTATTTTTCATCTGTCAAACTCTTATTATTGGTTTTCTTTGTTGGTTTAACAAAATAAACAGGAACAAAGAGCCGTTATAAATTGAATTCATTATTATTATTATTAAATTTAAAACTAGTCCAAGTCGTCTTCATGTTCAGACTTTTTTTTGGCCTGAATCAGGTCAAATTAACAACATTTCTCTGAAAAAGCAGCTAAAATCTAAAGAAAACATCTGAAAACCTTGAAGAGAACTCATGACCCAGACTTCTTTAAAACATCAGAACCAAGTCTGGGTTTTTGGAAGGAAAACATAAAGACACAAGTACTGGATCAGGACTTCTGCACATCGCTGTGGTTCATTTTCAGCATTAAAAGAGGACCGAGGACAGGTCCCAGGGGAACACCTCTTTCTGAGAACATCCTTCACACAGATCCTAAAAAAGTAACAGATGAAAAAAACCTCTAAGTTTCAACAAACCAGCAAAACAAGCCCAAACCATCAGCCCTCCACCACCGTGCTGACAGCTGGGAGGAGCGTCTGCTGCAGTGCATTCTGGGTAAACAGCTGTCCTCTGGTCTGGTTCTGATCCAGGAGTCTTTTTGGTTCTTTCAGATGAAACTTTACAAACTTGTGTTGTCATGACGTTTTCAGTAAGAAGAGGTCATGACCTTTGACCTGCTGACTGAGGCCTGTGGAGTCACTGCACGGTCTGACCTTCAGGGTGAATCAGCTGTCTGAAATGTTCTCCTCTTGTGAAGGATGTTCCTCTCTGTAGAACGGTGGATTCTAAATGACCTTGACCCTGCGCAGATTGACACCATCTGCTTCTAGTAAGTCATTGCTGATGTCTTTCCACCTTGGCGTGAGCCTAACATGTTTTATTTAAATGTCATGACTCAGCAAACGGAACAAACGCTGACTCACCCGTCAACATGACCTTTCCAGAAATTACAAAGTCCATCATGATGCTCTGGTTACAGTAAGAGCTCTCTGGTGGTTCTGGTCCTTCCTCTCCGGGCCACTGTTCTGTCTAATAATGGATTCAGCTGAACCAGGACCAAGACCAGGACAAAGACCAGGACCAGGATCAGGATCAGGACCAGGATCAGGATCAGGACCAGGATCAGGATCAGGACCAGGACCAGGATCAGGACCAGGACCAGGATCAGGATCAGGACCAGGATCAGGATCAGGACCAGGATCAGGATCAGGACCAGGATCAGGACCAGGACAAAGACCAGGATCAGGATCAGGACCAGGACCAGGATCAGGACCAGGATCAGGACCAGGAATCAGAGACCAGGATCAGAGACCAGGATCAGAGACCAGGATCAGAGACCAGGATCAGAGACCAGGATCAGAGACCAGGATCAGAGACCAGGATCAGAGACCAGGATCAGAGACCAGAATCAGAGACCAGGATCAGAGACCAGGATCAGAGACCAGGATCAGAGACCAGGATCAGAGACCAGGATCAGAGACCAGGATCAGAGACCAGGATCAGAGACCAGAATCAGAGACCAGGATCAGAGACCAGGATCAGAGACCAGGATCAGAGACCAGGATCAGAGACCAGGATCAGAGACCAGGATCAGAGACCAGGATCAGAGACCAGGATCAGAGACCAGGATCAGAGACCAGGATCAGAGACCAGAATCAGAGACCAGGATCAGAGACCAGGATCAG
>JBBPBX010099917.1:0-12451 GCA_038048925.1 Garcialebias charrua | reverse complement strand
TCGTAAAATTTGGTCTTTGCGCGTACTGTACATGCCCTGTGGGGATACGCTTGTCCCTCTGCGTACGGACGGCGTAGAGCGGCATACGGCCGTACGCAGAGCTATGGAGGGGCCTTTAGGAGTCATCAGGACAGAGCAGACAGCGTCCCCACTAACTCAGGAGCCAGACAGAAGGAGAAATCACACACAAGACAGGCTCTAGAGAAATGTGGATATCCTAACTGGGCCTTCCTGAAAGCAGAAGGAACCCAAACAGGACTCCAGCCAGCCATCAGGTGAAAAGAAGGAACCCAGACCCAGACCAGTGGTCGTTCCATATATTGTGGGAGTTTCAGAGAAATTGAGACGTTTATTTTCTAAACACAACGTCCCAGTGGCTTTTAAACCCCAAAATACATTACGGCAAAGACTGGTTCATCCCAAAGATCCAGTCCCCCGGCACAAACAGAGTAATATTGTGTATGCTGTTCAGTGTCAGGAGGGCTGTGATCAGTCTTATATCGGGGAAACTAAACAGCCACTGGCCAAAAGGATGGCCCAGCACAGAAGATCAACATCATCAGGTCAGGACTCTGCGGTCTACACTCATCTCCAGGCCAGCGGTCACTCTTTCAGGGATGAAGATGTTCACATCCTTGATAGAGAGGAACGATGGTTTGAGAGAGGAGTAAAGGAGGCCATCTTTGTGAAAAGAAACCGTCCATCATTAAACAGAGGTGGAGGCCTCCGGGTTCAACTGTCCCCCTCTTACAATGCTGTTATTGCTAGTATCACTCAGCCCTCTGTGAATAGCAAACAACCATCAGGGTGCTAACGATCCATCGTTAGGCTGATGGTCCTCCTTGACCACGTGAGCAGCTGGTTTTGGCTGTCATCAGCCAACTGGTTGATCCACTGTGAGATGGTGCTATTTATAAGACTGTGCTGAATACAGCATCTCAGACTGAGGAAGTCTTTCGGATGAAACGTTTCTACTTTTTTGTTTTGTTTTGTTTTTTGAATGTCCAGAGGACCAGACTTAGCTTTTTTAGATTTTTCTACCTGGATTATTGAGCATGCATCAGGAAATTTTAGTTGTCTTTTTTTTTTACTCTGTTCCGTAGAATTTAACGCCCTCACCTCTTCTAGTAAAAAGCACCCACTCACAGTGGATCAACCAGTTTGCCGATGACAGCCGAAACCAGCTCCGACATTGACATCATGTGACTGGCTATTCAATATAAACGACACCCACGAACCCAAACGCAGTGAGTTTTCACGTATTTCTCGGTTGTTTTGTAACATTTAAAACTTGCCATAATGTCGATGTGCGGGCTCTCCAAAGTGAAGGATGCCGATAAAGATGTCCAGCAGATCTGCGACAAAGTGAGTAAAATCGTGTTTGTTACTATAATTTCTCGGGATTTAAACGCACCCTGGTTGACTTCTGTTAACTGCTTTCTTCTCAGGTGAAGAGCCAGGTGGAGCAGAAAACAGGGAAGAATTATAATGTTTTCACTGCCAAGAAGTACAAAACCCAGCTTGTGGCCGGAATCAACTACTTTGTTAAGGTAATATTACTGTAGTTATAATCAGAGAGTAGCAAAAGCACTGAATCCATAAGGTTTTATGACACTATCATGATACGAATCAAATAAAAAGTGATTTGAGGTTCAACAGTTAGATTTCTTTGTATCCCTCCTTATTCACCACATCCCATTTACCCGGCTCTAATTCTGCACCCATTGTCCAGTTAGGTTGCTCTCCTTTAAGTCATTTTTCCATTTAGCTGCTGTAAAAGTCACTATCTAAATGTGGGATTCTAGCTGAACCTGAGTCTTCGTTTACCTTTCAGGTAGATTTGCGGGGTCACACCCCACAAACACGACAGCAGAAATGAGAATGAATGTTACCACTGTAACTTTTTAAAAGAGGCATAAAACAAATGGTTATAAAAGCAAAGTTTAGATTTGTTTTTAGGGGCTGATAAGAGAATATCAGATTTAGCCCGATTATACAAAACAAAAAAAAATCTCAAATATTTATTTGATTAGCTGAAGGATATTTAAGTCTGCACAGCAACAAGAACATTGTTTATGTGAGAAAATAGTAGCATAAACAGTTGTCTCCTGGAAGAGTGATGAGCTAAAAATACATATTTAATCAAATAGTTGGAATGTTTTGTGCTTAAGTTGTTTTAGATGGTTGAAATTCACTCTTGAATGAACACTGATGTGAGTATCTGTAAGTTTAATCCCTATTAAAAGCATTTCACCATGATTCTCCAAGCCAAAATTTGGGCTAGCCTGTCCCAAAAACTTAGCCAAACCACATCTAAGGAATTGGGACGGAATAGTGTTTGATAGGAAAAAAAACAATGCTGTCAGGTAATCATAAGTTTTCATTTGGTAGATAATTAATATAGTAATTCATTATTTGCAGGAGCTGGAGGACTGGAGGATATTAACACTCTTTAATGTCAGTGAATACATTCTAACTTGGTTTGTTTGTCCTTTCAGGTCCACGTTGGTGGAGTTGAATACGTTCATGTCCGTGTTTATGAAAAACTCCCGTGCTACGGAGGTGGAGTTGAGCTGAGTGCCGTGCAGTGCCACAAGACCCTCGACGACCCAATTGAGTACTTTTAAATAAAGGGATCAATCTCAAGGATGCTCCAGTGCCTACAATCTCACAGTGATCAGTTAGAAACCTTACAAGCCTGTTCCTTGTACACTGCAATAACAAACTGTAAACAGAGATGTATCATGATTGATTATTGGCTAAAGGGAAGTGTTTTATACAAGGTCTATTATTAAAAGGAATGAAAAGGATGAAAAGTTGTGCTTTAAATCAATTTTACATGTTACTTTTTAGGTGCATTTTTTTTGTCATGCTCATAATGGTTATTCTGAATCAAAAATTGAATGAAACAACCTTTTATTAAGTTATTCACAATATAAGCAGCAAAATATTTAGCCTCGGAGCTCAATCTTGTTTTTGATTTCTAATTACTCTGAGATCATGATCGCCACTGAGCACATGCAGACTTTAAAGTATTTAATAGACTGTTTATGTTGCATAGAGGTGAAAATTAAAAAAATGGTTTACACAATTTGAATTGTGCACGTTCAGCATACTTGCAAGAGTTGTTTGCTCTACCTTTATGCAGTGTTGTATAAAGTACTTCAAAGTGATACTTCAGTGAAAGTACAAGTATCTTACCATAAAATTACTTTGGTAAAAGTTAAAGTCTACTTTAAAATTATTACTTAAGTAAAAGTCTTAAAGTATCAGACATTTACTGTACTTAAGTATCAAAAGTAAATTTATCTTATAAAATGTACTTAAAGTAAGAGTACAGTATTAAGTAAAAGTAAATGGTTAGAATTTCCAAAACAACCTTTATTGGGTGCAATATCCAATGACAAAAACTTGGAAAGTTTGAACTGAACAATGAAAGATTGATATTTAAAAAGTCTGATTCTAATGAAGTATTAACCTTATTAACAAAGCTGTTAGAAAGCCCACATTGTTGTGTACAGTACCGTATTTTCCAGAATATAGGTCGCGGCTTTTTATCATTTTTGCATGCCCTGCGACCTATATTCAGGTGCGACCTATTCATTGCTTTTTATAAAATAAGCTGATTTGTATTCATTTATTAACAAAAATTAAACTGAGACACACTCTGATGGGGATTTTAAACCTCTGTTACCTTAATAAAAACCACACAAGATAAACAAGAGAATTGAGTTAACACAGATACTGTAATGAAACTTTGCAAAGGGGATAAGGCTTTTTAATGTACTTCTGAAACTTTGTTGGTCTCATAAACACATTCTTGCACAAATCCGAATTGTGCTGGATATGACAAGCTATTTAAACAAGAAGGAGGTGGAGTTGACAAGCTCTGACGTCTTACAGATAAAACAAACGAGTCATGGTTCTGATCCAACAGGAACATCTAATCCAAACATTGTCAAGGATAAAAGACTTTGTCTTTTCTGTATCAAGGAGAAAAACAAACAAACATGTTTGTACTATCAAATATAAGTGTTTGAAGGGAACAGAGAATATTTGATATAAGTGAGCTTGGTTAGAATTATTGTGTCAGAGTAATTAGTTTTAAATGATAAATGTTGAACATCTCCATCATCCCATCCTCTTATCTTATAAACTGATTTCTACTTAATTATGTGAGCGATATGGAAAACAGCCCCGAGGCCGAATTCAAATTGGGGGTAAAAAACGCATATCGCCGCCCCGTTTCCTCCACAGTGGCGTCCCGACAACTCAGGATCACCTTTTTAGGATGGTTTGAGAGATTTTAAAGTTTTGGAGAACTCTGTAGTTAATTGTCATATTTCATGACTTATTTCAATGTTTGAGAGAAATAAAGATTTTGAGTAGAACTTTGTAGTGAATATGGTCTCATTTCATGGCTTATGTCAAAGTTTTAAGAGGAATAATATATTTTAGCAGGGATCAATCTATTTAAAAAACTAAAAGTTTTTCCAAAGAAATAAAACTTTTAAGAAGAAACATATATATGTTTAAAAAAGAGTTAATCTATTTAATTTAATTTGTATTAAACAAATAAAAGAAATAATCTATTTATTTGGTGTTAAACAAATAAAAAGAACTAATCTATTTAATTTGTTTCAAACAAACAAAAATAACTAATCTATTTAATTTGTTTTAAACAAATAAAAAGAACTAATCTATCTAAGTTGTGTTAAACAATTAAATAGAACTAATACACTTTCAAAGATGTTGGAAATAATTTTCACCAGGACGGACTCTGGACTACTGAGAGAAAATCCCTGCAGGTGGTGACGGTACTCCTGTTGGCCATAAAGACTGTGTGTGGGTTTTTCCCTTTTACATTTTACTGAATTGCACTTTTATTACTGAAATGAGATAGAACTACCTTTTTTAAATTGTGAAATATGTTAACATTTTAACTTTGCATTATTTAATTAAATTACTGTGCAATTTATTGGTGTCTGTGTGAATTTGTCTCATGCCTCATCTGCAATGGGTCTATGTGCCTTAAGGGTAACTTTTAGTAAAGTTTTTAACCAAATTCACTTATTTTAATTAAAAATAGATTATTTATTTATTTATTTTTTAAAATAAAGTTGCCTATTTTTATCCATACCCATCCGGCTACAAATACAAAAACAAGTGGACTTCATTTGTAACAGAAGACGTTTCGCTCTTCATCCGAGGAGCTTTCTCAACTGAGAATCTTCAACAGCATATCTATGTGGCAAGATGTCCTGCGGACATTGAACGCACCACACGGGTGCTGGGATGTGATTGGGTCTGGGGCTGGCTTCCTGTATAAAACGGACCCAGTCCTCAGGGTTGACACACGTCATCCGCCTTCCGGCGGCGGTTGCTGGCTGTGTCGCGCTAGCGGGTGCATGGTCGCGATGATCTACTGTTCTCGCGACCATAATTACAAGCTTCCTGATTCCCTCTCCTGCTAGAGGGGGAACTCGGTGGTGAGTAAAGCGCCAGTTTTCTTCTTTTCCCTTACATGTTCAGCTTTTAATTCTAAATATTTATTGTTTTAGTCCCTGCTGTTTGTCCTTGGCGTCCATCTGCCTGCTGTTTGTCCTATGGTGTTTGTTTACCTGCTGTCCCAACTGGTTTTCTGCCTCCACCTGGGTCGTCCGTCTGCTGACTGGTCCTGGGTTGGTGTCCGTTGTCTGGACGGCGTGGGGCGGGCCGGTGTGATAAGGACAAACAGCAAGCGTTCACCTGTTTTTAGCTTGTAATTTATTTGTTTTTAGCTTGTAATTTATTTATTTTTTAAATAGAAATCAGCGTCCTCTACTGTGGTGCTGGTGCAGGTCCTGGGTGCGGAATGGTATTTTTCAAATACACGTTGGCCATCCCAACTAGACCAGCATGCCTCTACTGTGGCGCTGGTTACGGAGTGGCTCTCGAGGTTTGGAGTACCATGTCCGCTGTATTTCGACCCTGGTGGCAAGCTGGATCATCGACGGGACGTCGATTCAGTTTGCGGGGGTGAATGTGGCAAGATGTCCTGCGGACATTGAATGCACCACACGGGTGCTGGGATGTGATTGGGTCTGGGGCTGGCTTCCTGTATAAAATGGGCCCAGTCCTCAGGGTTGACACACGTCATCCGCTTTCCTGCGGCGGTTGCTGGCTGTGTCGCGCTAGCGGGTGCATGGTCGCGATGATCTACTGTTCTCGCGACCATAATTACAAGCTTCCCGTTTCCCTCTCCTGCTAGAGGTGGAACTCGGTGTCCCTGCTGTTTGTCCTTGGCGTCCATCTGCCTGCTGTTTGTCCTATGGTGTTCGTTTACCTGCTGTCCCGACTGGTTTTCTGCTTCCACCTGGGTCGTCCGTCTGCCGACTGGTCCTGGATTGGTGCCCGCTGGCTGGACGGCGTTGGGCGGGCCGCGTCCTGCGGGCCGAGCTGGGCAGACTGACGTCCAGCTCAACTAAGCGTACAGGTGTCGGTGTGGGTGACGTCTCTTCTGGTGACGGATCCTACCAGGGTGGACTCAGGACTGCTGCTGCTCGACTGATCGAGCATCTCTCAGGCGGTGACATTAACTCTGGTGTATGACTTTGTGTGTGAGGTTGTCCTGTTTTTAGAGTGTTGCACTTTTATTGTTGTTTGGAGCCATAATTGTCTTTTTAAAGTGTGGGTGCTTTTTAACTCCATTTTTAAATTAAACAAACAATTGTGCAATTTATTGGTGTCTGTGTGAACTTGTCTCATGCCTCATCTGCAACGGGTCTATGTGCCTATCACTCCAGACAGCGAGCACCAAACAGTCCCAGGACCAGCCGGCAGGCAAGGGACGACCCGGATGGGGACAGAACCAGTCGGGACCATCCGGACAGCAGCAAACAAACAGTCAAGGACAAACAGCAGGGACACCAAGTTCCACCTCTAGCAAGAGGGAAACAAGCAGCTTCTACCCAAGCGTACAGGCAACGCTAGCGCATGACACAGCCATCAGACGCTAGGTCTGCCCCGGAAGGCGGGTGACGTGTAACTAACCCTGAGGACTGGGCCCGTTTTATACCGGAAGCCAGTCCCAGACCCACCAATCGCCTCGTAGCACCTGTGTGGTGCGTTCAATGTCCGCAGGACATCCTACCACATTCACCCCCGCAAACTGAATCGACGTCCCGTCGATGACTCAGCTTGCCACCAGGGTCGAAACACAACGGGCATGGCACTTCAAACCCCGAGAGCCACTCCGTAACCAGCGCCACAGTAGAGGCATGCTGGTCTAGTTGGAGTGGCCCACGTGAATCCGGAGAATACCACTCCGTACCCAGGACCTGCACCACTGTAGAGGCACGCTGGTCCCTATTAAAAAATAAATAAATTACAAGCTTAAAAAAACAGGTGAACCGCTGCTGTTTGTTCTTATCACACGCATACACCTAATAAAAAATTCTTTTTTTCTCCTGCTTGGACATAATACAAAAATACAAACAGTAGTGAAAATGTCCCAGCCTCAAAACTGCAAAAACTACCAAACAAAGCCAAATGTAGCCGGACGGGTATGGATAAAAATAGGCAACTTTAGTTTAAAAAATAATCTATTTTTAATTTAAAAAAGTGAGTTTGGTTAAAAACTTTACTAAAAGTTACCCTTAAGGCACATAGACCTGTTGCAGAGGAGGCTTGAGACAGATTCACACACTGGCACCAATTAAATTGCACAATTGTTTAATTAAATAAAATACTAAATTTAAAATATTCACAGTTTTAAAAAGGCAATACTAGCTCATTTCTATAAAAGTGCAATTCAAATCAGTATTCTAAAACGGGAAGGAAATCATACACACACACACACACACACACACACACACACACACACACACACACACACACACACACACACACACACACACACACACACACTTCCTACACCAAACCAAGAGTACTGTCACCTCCTGGAGGGATTTGATAACAGTCACAGGACAGTTCAGAGTCCACCCTGGTATGATCCGTCGTCCGGAAGAGTCGCCACTCCAGCTGACGCCTGTTCAGTTGAGCTGGACGTCAGTCGACCCAGCTCAGCCCGTAGGACGTGTGACGCGGCCCGCCCCACGCCGTCCAGAAAGCGAGCACCAATCCAGGACCAGTCGGCAGTCGATACGACACAGGTGGAGGCAGAAAACTTTGGTTACGTACTGTAACCCCAGATTCTATGAATGCAGGCTGTCGCCCTTTAAGCCACGCCCTAGTGGGTTTAATGATAGAACAGTGTTTAATCATCCCCTAATGAAACGTTTTTTGAGGGGTGTTCGCCGTCTTAGGCCAGTTTCACGGTCCTTGGCTCCTCAATGGGACCTGGTTACTGTGTTGAACGCACTAACTAAGGATCCTTTTGAGCCTTTGTGTTGCATACAAAACAGTCCGGCGCCGGACAGTTTATTGTGCGACAACGCGCTTGCGTTCGCGGTCGTAAAATTTGGTCTTTGCACGTACTGTACATGCCCTGCGGGGATACGCTTGTGCCTCTGCGTACGGACGGCGTAGAGCGGCATACGGCCGTACGCAGAGCTATGGAGGGGCCTTTAGGAGTCATCAGGACAGAGCAGACAGCGTCCCCACTAACTCAGGAGCCAGACAGAAGGAGAAATCACACACAAGACAGGCTCTAGAGAAATGTGGATATCCTAACTGGGCCTTCCTGAAAGCAGAAGGAACCCAAACAGGACTCCAGCCAGCCATCAGGTGAAAAGAAGGAACCCAGACCCAGACCAGTGGTCGTTCCATATATTGTGGGAGTTTCAGAGAAATTGAGACGTTTATTTTCTAAACACAACGTCCCAGTGGCTTTTAAACCCCAAAATACATTACGGCAAAGACTGGTTCATCCCAAAGATCCAGTCCCCCGGCACAAACAGAGTAATATTGTGTATGCTGTTCAGTGTCAGGAGGGCTGTGATCAGTCTTATATCGGGGAAACTAAACAGCCACTGGCCAAAAGGATGGCCCAGCACAGAAGATCAACATCATCAGGTCAGGACTCTGCGGTCTACACTCATCTCCAGGCCAGCGGTCACTCTTTCAGGGATGAAGATGTTCACATCCTTGATAGAGAGGAACGATGGTTTGAGAGAGGAGTAAAGGAGGCCATCTTTGTGAAAAGAAACCGTCCATCATTAAACAGAGGTGGAGGCCTCCGGGTTCAACTGTCCCCCTCTTACAATGCTGTTATTGCTAGTATCACTCAGCCCTCTGTGAATAGCAAACAACCATCAGGGTGCTAACGATCCATCGTTAGGCTGATGGTCCTCCTTGACCACGTGAGCAGCTGGTTTTGGCTGTCATCAGCCAACTGGTTGATCCACTGTGAGATGGTGCTATTTATAAGACTGTGCTGAATACAGCATCTCAGACTGAGGAAGTCTTTCGGATGAAACGTTTCTACTTTTTTGTTTTGTTTTGTTTTTTGAATGTCCAGAGGACCAGACTTAGCTTTTTTAGATTTTTCTACCTGGATTATTGAGCATGCATCAGGAAATTTTAGTTGTCTTTTTTTTTTACTCTGTTCCGTAGAATTTAACGCCCTCACCCCTTCTAGTAAAAAGCACCCACTCACAGTGGATCAACCAGTTTGCCGATGACAGCCGAAACCAGCTCCAACATTGACATCATGTGACTGGCTATTCAATATAAACGACACCCACGAACCCAAACGCAGTGAGTTTTCACGTATTCCTCGGTTGTTTTGTAACATTTAAAACTTGCCATAATGTCGATGTGCGGAGGGCTCTCCAAAGTGAAGGATGCCGATAAAGATGTCCAGCAGATCTGCGACAAAGTGAGTAAAATCGTGTTTGTTACTATAATTTCTCGGGATTTAAACGCACCCTGGTTAACTTCTGTTAACTGCTTTCTTCTCAGGTAAAGAGCCAGGTGGAGCAGAAAACAGGGAAGAATTATAATGTTTTCACTGCCAAGAAGTACAAAACCCAGCTTGTGGCCGGAATCAACTACTTTGTTAAGGTAATATTACTGTAGTTATAATCAGAGAGTAGCAAAAGCACTGAATCCATAAGGTTTTATGACACTATCATGATACGAATCAAATAAAAAGTGATTTGAGGTTCAACAGTTAGATTTCTTTGTATCCCTCCTTATTCACCACATCCCATTTACCCGGCTCTAATTCTGCACCCATTGTCCAGTTAGGTTGCTCTCCTTTAAGTCATTTTTCCATTTAGCTGCTGTAAAAGTCACTATCTAAATGTGGGATTCTAGCTGAACCTGAGTCTTCGTTTACCTTTCAGGTAGATTTGCGGGGTCACACCCCACAAACACGACAGCAGAAATGAGAATGAATGTTACCACTGTAACTTTTTAAAAGAGGCATAAAACAAATGGTTATAAAAGCAAAGTTTAGATTTGTTTTTAGGGGCTGATAAGAGAATATCAGATTTAGCCCGATTATACAAAACAAAAAAAAATCTCAAATATTTATTTGATTAGCTGAAGGATATTTAAGTCTGCACAGCAACAAGAACATTGTTTATGTGAGAAAATAGTAGCATAAACAGTTGTCTCCTGGAAGAGTGATGAGCTAAAAATACATATTTAATCAAATAGTTGGAATGTTTTGTGCTTAAGTTGTTTTAGATGGTTGAAATTCACTCTTGAATGAACACTGATGTGAGTATCTGTAAGTTTAATCCCTATTAAAAGCATTTCACCATGATTCTCCAAGCCAAAATTTGGGCTAGCCTGTCCCAAAAACTTAGCCAAACCACATCTAAGGAATTGGGACGGAATAGTGTTTGATAGGAAAAAAAACAATGCTGTCAGGTATAAGTTTTCATTTGGTAGATAATTAATATAGTAATTCATTATTTGCAGGAGCTGGAGGACTGGAGGATATTAACACTCTTTAATGTCAGTGAATACATTCTAACTTGGTTTGTTTGTCCTTTCAGGTCCACGTTGGTGGAGTTGAATACGTTCATGTCCGTGTTTATGAAAAACTCCCGTGCTACGGAGGTGGAGTTGAGCTGAGTGCCGTGCAGTGCCACAAGACCCTCGACGACCCAATTGAGTACTTTTAAACAAAGGGATCAATCTCAAGGATGCTCCAGTGCCTACAATCTCACAGTGATCAGTTAGAAACCTTACAAGCCTGTTCCTTGTACACTGCAATAACAAACTGTAAACAGACATGTATCATGATTGATTATTGGCTAAAGGGAAGTGTTTTATACAAGGTCTATTATTAAAAGGAATGAAAAGGATGAAAAGTTGTGCTTTAAATCAATTTTACATGTTACTTTTTAGGTGCATTTTTTTGTCATGCTCATAATGGTTATTCTGAATCAAAAATTGAATGAAACAACCTTTTATTAAGTTATTCACAATATAAGCAGCAAAATATTTAGCCTCGGAGCTCAATCTTGTTTTTGATTTCTAATTACTCTGAGATCATGATCGCCACTGAGCACATGCAGACTTTAAAGTATTTAATAGACTGTTTATGTTGCATAGAGGTGAAAATTAAAAAAATGGTTTACACAATTTGAATTGTGCACGTTCAGCATACTTGCAAGAGTTGTTTGCTCTACCTTTATGCAGTGTTGTATAAAGTACTTCAAAGTGATACTTCAGTGAAAGTACAAGTATCTTACCATAAAATTACTTTGGTAAAAGTTAAAGTCTACTTTAAAATTATTACTTAAGTAAAAGTCTTAAAGTATCAGACATTTACTGTACTTAAGTATCAAAAGTAAATTTATCTTATAAAATGTACTTAAAGTAAGAGTACAGTATTAAGTAAAAGTAAATGGTTAGAATTTCCAAAACAACCTTTATTGGGTGCAATATCCAATGACAAAAACTTGGAAAGTTTGAACTGAACAATGAAAGATTGATATTTAAAAAGTCTGATTCTAATGAAGTATTAACCTTATTAACAAAGCTGTTAGAAAGCCCACATTGTTGTGTACAGTACCGTATTTTCCAGAATATAGGTCGCGGCTTTTTATCATTTTTGCATGCCCTGCGACCTATATTCAGGTGCGACCTATTCATTGCTTTTTATAAAATAAGCTGATTTGTATTCATTTATTAACAAAAATTAAACTGAGACACACTCTGATGGGGATTTTAAACCTCTGTTACCTTAATAAAAACCACACAAGATAAACAAGAGAATTGAGTTAACACAGATACTGTAATGAAACTTTGCAAAGGGGATAAGGCTTTTTAATGTACTTCTGAAACTTTGTTGGTCTCATAAACACATTCTTGCACAAATCCGAATTGTGCTGGATATGACAAGCTATTTAAACAAGAAGGAGGTGGAGTTGACAAGCTCTGACGTCTTACAGATAAAACAAACGAGTCATGGTTCTGATCCAACAGGAACATCTAATCCAAACATTGTCAAGGATAAAAGACTTTGTCTTTTCTGTATCAAGGAGAAAAA
>JBBPBX010099916.1:0-12451 GCA_038048925.1 Garcialebias charrua | reverse complement strand
CCTCTACGTCTCCTGAGGGTCCCAGCGCCGCCGATGCCTCTACGTCTCCTGAGGGTCCCAGCGCCGCCGATGCCTCTACTTCGACAGAGGGTCCCAGTGCTGCCGATGCCTCTACTTCAACGGAGGTTCCCGGCGCTGCCGATGCCTCTACTTCGACGGAGGGACCCGGCGTTGCCGACGCCTCTACTTCGACGGAGGGTCCCGGCGTTGCCGACGCTTCTGCATCGACAGAGGGTCCCGGCACCGCCGACATCTCTACTTCGACGGAGGGTCCCGGCGTTGCTGACGCTTCTGCATCGACAGAGGGTCCCGGCACCGCCGACATCTCTACTTCGACGAAGGGTCCCGATGCCATCGACGTCTCAACTTCGCCTGACGACTCCTCGCCTGACGACTCCTCGACGCACTACTCCTCGCCTGACGACTCCTCGACGCACTACTCCTCGCCTGACGACTCCTCGACGCACGACTCCTCGCCTGACGACTCCTCGACGCACGACTCCTCGACGCACGACTCCTCGACGCACGACTCCTCGACGCACGACTCCTCGACGCACGACTCCTCGACGCACGACTCCTCGACGCACGACTCCTCGACGCACGACTCCTCGCGACTCCTCGACGCCTGCGGCAGTGACCGACTCCTCGACGCCTGCGGCCGACTCCTCGACGCCTGCGGCCGACTCCTCGACGCCTGCGGCCGACTCCTCGACGCCTGCGGCCGACTCCTCGACGCCTGCGGCCGACTCCTCGGCGCCTGCGGCCGACTCCTCTGCTCCGGCGGCCGACTCCTCTGCTCCGGCGGCCGACTCCTCTGCTCCGGCGGCCGACTCCTCTGCTCCGGCGGCCGACTCCTCTGCTCCGGCGGCCGACTCCTCTGCTCCGGCGGCCGACTCCTCTGCTCCGGCGGCCGACTCCTCTGCTCCGGCGGCCGATGCTCCTGGTGATGGACGGCCTCCCGGTCGACCGCCTGACCTGGCTCCTGGCGATGGTAGGCCTCCCGGTCGACCGCCTGACCTGGCTCCTGGCGATGGAAGGCCTCCTGGTCGACCGCCTGACCGGCTTCTGCTTGATGGACGGCCTCCCGGTCAGCCGCCCGCCCGGCCACTCTTCTGTTTTGGAACGTTGCCCAGGCCTTGCCCTGTCGTTTTTTGTTTAGATTATTCTTGCCCTCCGTCCTTGTGTTTTCCCCCGTCCTCCCGCCCCGTTCTGTGTTTTTTGTGTGTTTTGGGGTCTTAGGGGACGTCGGGTGCCGTCCCTTGAGGGGGAGGTTATGTCATGGTCTGTCTGTTTATGTTTAATCCAGCCCTGTGTCTCCTAGTTGTCTGGTTTCTGTGTTCTGTCTGTTTGAGCTTAATTCTGTTTTCTGTTTTGTTCAGTCTTTTGTGCTTAATCTAGTCTTCATGTTTGTTTACTTCAGCTTCCTGTGTTCTGTCTGTTTGTGCTTAATTCAGCTTTCTGTTTTGTTTCAGTCTTTGTGTTTAATATAGTCTTCATGTTTTAATTCAGCTTATTGTGTTCTGTCTGCTTGTGTTTAGTTCAGCTCTGTGTTTCTGCCCCTGTCTCACCTGTGTCTAGTTGTAATCATCACAGCTGGATGTCATGTGTAATCAGTGTGTCTGTGTATAAATTCAGCTCCTCTCAGTCTTGTCATTGTCTCGGGTTTGTCCTCCCAAGGTGTTGTGTTCTGCTCTCCCTCCGTGTTTCCCTGAGTGTTTAGTAAGTACCTCTTCAGTTTAGTTTAGTTTAATCCAGTTTAGTTTAATCCAGTTTAGTTTAATCCAGTTTAGTTTAGTTTAATAGTTTTTGCTGCCCTGCCAGCCTTTGTTTTGTTTTATTTTTTATTGTAAATAAACACTTTAAAATTTTCCCTGAGTGTTCATCCATCCTTCTCCTGCATTTGGGTTCTACACATCCTTTGTGCCAGCAGAACCTAACAGTTCTGAATTGTGGTTTGATGAATATCTGTCCCTTTGAGATTGTAATAACTTTGTCTTTTTATAAAATTTCTTTGGATATTTAAAGGTAATGTGTCATTATGAGCCCTATACATAACTGATAAAATACTATATTCTACCAATTCCTGGAATTTCAATATATTTAGCTGAAGAAACAAGGTGTTTGATGGGTGACTGAAATGTTTTCTGGTGATTACTCTTACAGTAGCCTGGTTGAAACCAGACCCTGTCCTTCACTTTGCTTCAGACAAGGGTCTGGGACCTGTCCATTGACAAACGATTCTTGCTGGAGGCGTGGGCTCTACTGATGGCTGCTCCCCTGTGGTCTGCTAAACTTGACTTCAGCTCCACCTCCTGCTGAATTTTCTCTCGCTCCGTTGTATATTCTGTGTTTATATGATAATAAAACGTCCTAATAAAATAAAATAAAACCATGGAGCGCTGGTCCAACACACCAGAAGACCAGGAAATCTGATGGGACTCGGGCAGCAACTTAAAACCTGACTTTAATTCTCTCGTGACAACCTGAGACGTTTCCTTGTTCAGCGGAGGGAGAGGAGGAGGAGGAGGAGGGAGGAGGGAGCGAACACTTGACTTTTGGGAAAAAAACAAAAGAAAACTCCAGATAAGGGATTAAGAAGGGGAAATTAATAAATTTGTGTCACATATAAAACAGTCCTGCATCGCTTTGAATGAGAACATGCGGCTGCGAGCTGGCTGCGCGCTGGGACAGGTGGGGGCATTTCCTTGTTCAGCGGAGGGAGAGGAGGAGAAGGAGGAGGAGGAGGGAGCGAACACTTGACTTTTGGCCAAAAAAACAAAAGAAAACTCCAGATAAGGGATTAAGAAGGGGAAATTAATACATTTGTGTCATTTATACAACAGTCCTCGATGCAGGACTCCTGCATCGCTTTGAATGAGAACATGCGGCTGCGAGCTGGCTGCGCTGGGACAGGTGGGGGCGTAGGTTAGGGGCCAAAAACTCCGCCCCTTCTGTTCTCTGATTGGTCCGAACAAAAATCTACCGGAGAAATCCTTGTGGATGAGAGAAGTCCCAGACTGTGCAGTGAAGGGAAATGAGAATTGAGCGGAGCTGTGCAGGAGGGCGAGGGCCAGGCTACTCTTACAGCTCTCTTTTGTAAAATAAAAACAGGCTTTGTAATTGTTTTGCACGCTTTTCCCCAAACCTCAATACAATAGATTAAATGTGGAACAATGATTGTGTTATACAACATATACAGAGCTTTATCAATTAAAAAATCCCTGACTTTATATACAGGTACATGAACACACAGCATGACAATCACAAACACCTGGACAACAAAATGGAGGAGATAAGCAAGACAATTAACAGAGAGACCAGGGAGTGTAGGGATGGGGACCCACCACCTGAGAGCAACATGCTTACAACTGTTATCTTGAAGTTCTGTCTCTGTGGCCCTCTAGGGTGTAGAGAGCCACAGAAACAGTTATGGTAGGCCGGATTTGGCCCACGGGCCTTGAGTTTGACACATGCGATCTAGTGGTACTAAAAGTAACAAAAGAAGAAAACAAAATAATAATAATAATAATAATACTTTATTTATAGAGCCCTTTAAAACAACCACAGCTGCAACAAAGTGCTGTACATAAAATCAAGAACATTTAAACACATAAAAATAAAACAGTTGTTAAAACATTAAGATCAATAAAAACAATAAAAACAGTGCAGAACAAAATCAGTCTGTGCTAAAAGCCAGTGAGTAAAAATGTGTTTTTAAAAGAGTTTTAAAACTGGACAGTGAAGGAGCTTGTCTGACGGGAAGAGGGAGATCGTTCCACAGTTTTGGAGCAGCAACAGAAAAAGCTCTGTCCCCTCTGAGCCTCCGTTTGGACCTCGGCACCTCCAGAAGCAGCTGATCAGCTGATCTGAGGCACCGAGCAGGAGAGTATGGGTGAAGCAGCTCAGAGAGGTAGGATGGAGCAAGACCATTTAAACTTTTAAAAACAAATAAAAGAATCTTAAAATGAACTCTAAAATGAACAGGCAGCCAGTGGAGTGAAGCCAGAGTGGGGGTGATGTGCTCCCTCTTATGAACTCCAGTTAGAAGCCGAGCAGCAGCGTTCTGGACCAACTGGAGACGTCTGAGGGAGGACTGGCTGACTCCAAGGTAAAGAGCGTTACAGTAATCCAGCCGAGAGGTGATGAAGGCATGGATTACTGTTTCCAGCTGCTGCTGTGTAAGGATGGACTTTACCTTAGCCAGCTGTCTGAGGTGATAAAAACTGGTCTTGACCACCGCTCCAATCTGGGAATCTAATTTAAAATCACTGTCCATTTTAAAACCCAAGTTAGAAACTGTTTTCTTTACATGTGGTGCCAGAGGGCCAAGATCAACAGGGCAAGGTTCACAAGAGCCACTAGGACCAAACACCATCACTTCTGTTTTCTTTTCATTAAAATTTAAAAAGTTTAAAGACATCCAAGCTTTGATGTCTTCAAGACACAACAGAAGTGGCCTGATTGAGGAGGCATCTTTCTTTTTTAGTGGCATATAGATCTGACTATCATCGGCGTAACAATGAAAAAAGATCCCATGCTTTCTGAGGATTGATCCCAATGGAAGTAGGTAAAGGGAGAAAAGCAGGGGACCTAAAATGGAGCCCTGTGGAACCCCAAAACACAGAGGAGCAGTGGAGGATTCAGAACCAGCTATGTTCACAGACATGGTTCTGTCTGCCAGATAGGACCTAAACCAGCTCAGTGCAGTACCACAGATACCCACTTGGTGCTGTAAACGTGATATTAAAACGTTATGG
Source organism: Garcialebias charrua (assembly GCA_038048925.1). Taxonomy (NCBI): domain Eukaryota; kingdom Metazoa; phylum Chordata; class Actinopteri; order Cyprinodontiformes; family Rivulidae; genus Garcialebias; species Garcialebias charrua. The sequence goes on along the minus strand of JBBPBX010099916.1, from coordinate 7,694 downwards.
TCCACTGTGTCAAAGGCAGCGGTTAGGTCGAGCAAGACAAGAACCACATGTTCACCAGAATCATTGGCCATAAGAATATCATTAAAAACTCTGACTAGAGCTGATTCTGTGCTGTGGCGAGTTTTGAAGCCAGACTGAAAAACCTCCATTATGTTGTGCTCGTCCAGAAAACATTTCACCTGTGAATACACAATTTTTTCTAAAAAAAACAGCCAAATATGTCAGCAGTTTAGCTAACAGACTTTGGAATGGGTACATTTTGTCCTTGTCAAACCTGTTGAAGAGAACCAAACTAAATACTCTGAAACTCAAACAACTTACTGTATAACAGTTCATGCACCGCTAGTTGGCAGTGTAGTGCAAATATTGCATAACTTGCTGCTACCAATTGTTGAATTTAATTAGCGGATTAGAATTAGCTTCCCCTAATTTTCATAAGACATTAGTGCTTTTGAAATTGCGGACCTAAATAAATTAATTAGTGCTTTAGAAATAGCGGAACTAATTTTTGGATTAGCGTTGCCCACCACTGGCGTTCGCTAACCGAGCGGTGGAACAGCAGAAAAGAAAAGGCATGGGAGCTGGGGCTCGCTGGCCTGCTGGTCTTCTTAGAATTTTGGGTTTTCGCTTTACCTTCTCAGGAGCCATGGCTGAGAAGAGTTGAACTTGTTAACAGTGCTAACGTTGTCTGGAGACGTCTCCCTCGTCGCATCGCTTTTGCTGGCTAGCCTGCTACTTGTTATTAGGGTAGCGGTGTGGCGCAGTTAGTGCCGTCGAGCGAAGCAACTGCGAAGAGAGAAGCTTCGAGGTTAAAAGAAAAACGCAGGACTAGCTTTCGCCAGCCCAGCAATACGCAGGAAAATTCTCTGTACGTTCAGCGTATGGAGCAAGCTCACCTCTGGTGGAGCGATGTGACAACAGAGAAGTCCCACGAAGTTCAGGTTTTAGGGAGGTGAAGGGCAAAAAGAGAAAGTAGGATGGGCGTCCGTGTCTTAAGTACCCAGAGGGCGGGGTCTCTGGGGTGACGCTGACGCCCCCTGCCGTAAAGGCGTGAATGTATTCCTTCAGGTAATCGTGCGGGGGCGCAATTTCCCATAGCAATAGTGTTGCACCGAGAGACCTGACTGATAAGGAAACTGACAACTTGTAGTCATTGATAGTGACCAGCCACAAAACAGCCACATCATCTGACACATCCCAACAGTTTGTATTACTAGAGTTTAAGTCCTGTTTGACAATAAAGATAATTTAGAGGAAATGTTCAATATTACAGAAAAAAATACTAAACAGTTGAGAATACTCTGTATGCACAATGTTTATGTAGTGGACCTACCCAGGGTCAAATTAAGGTTTTTGAACTGTCCAGTGATGACCTTTACTGACCTCTCAGTAAAGCAAGACATTTACTACAAAATCATTCATTAAGCTGTAATCTGATAAATATAGTCACCAAAAGAGACTATTTCTATCTTTGATTTTAGGCTGATGTGATCAAAAGAATAATTTTATTTGTAAGAGCATCAGTACATTTTAATGTCAGATAAATCAAATACTCTGCTTAATTCAAAATGTTGTACATGGAGGATTTCTCCTCTCCTCTCGAACTTGCATGTGAAGATAAAAGGAACACTTTATCTCATTCATTTTAGCTTGAGCTCAGGACAATCTAGACACCCAGAGACTTTTGTTTTTGTCCTATTTAATAATCAAGCTATTATCATTAATAGGTCCCATATGTTATGCTCTGATGACGTTTGTTTATTCATACAACAATGTTGGTAATGAGTTAAGAAAGTTCTAAATCTGCTGTATCATGAGACTGGCGTCTTAAACTAACTTTCTTATCCTTTCTGACATTTTTAATCTAACTTATGCCTCCTCTCAGTGGCTCCTGGCCTAACAGACCGAATGAGAAAGAGCTACGTCTTTCTAGGTCAAGTTAGCCTTAAAAGAGCTCTGACTTCCTGTTTTCCTTAGAGTTTGCTGAGGACCTCGAGCTATGAGGTTCCCCAAAGAACTGATGATCGTCTGGTCAACACGCTAATGACCATGTCATTCAGTTAAAGACTTATAACATGCCAAGTTATAAGCCATCTTCAACAGCTGAAAAGCTCTCTTTTATTGACATTCCTTTAAGGAACGTCTTATCTTGAACAACAGCACCAGGAGCTGCCGTTACTTTCGGTTCGAGTCAAGGCGCACGTCTGGAGACGCTGAGAACGGTAAACGAACTGACCAAACTGGACCGAGGGAGACTGACCATCTTCACGAGGTAACAAGTCGTCAAATGCTTTGCCAAGGGTACCAACGTGTAGCCGAGTTCAGCCGGAGAGCTGCCATGCTTCTGGTTAAACACATCAAGATAACTCCCTGACTCTTAACTTTTCTTCCTCCATTTCTCCTCCTAAATCTTTCCCTCTCTATCTAAGCTGGAAACTATTTTAAGTTAAAGAGCCACAGACTAAATATGTTTAACAGCCAATATTTATGTCTGTTGTGTTGAATTTAAGTGTGCTGACGTATTATTCTAAAAGAAAGTGAAATCATGTCAATCAAGTGTAATGGTGTTAATTTAGTTGATTTATTTTAAATAAATGATAGTGTCTCTTTGACATATCAAACTAAGTTAACGTCTTTGTCACTTAATGGCTCTGTTTATTTATCCATCATAAAGACCACAGAAATATTGGGTAAACTGAAAAAGAACAGAATCCGTGAACATTTACTATTCAATCTGAATAAGTAAATTAATTAAGATAAAGAGGTCAGTATTAATATTGACCTCCTCATAATTCTTACATCTGGTGGCCTCGTACGTGGTTCTGAAAGTTTATTGATTTCTGTGGTTTCTCATGAACTGTAACGTCATGTTTGCATAAGTGGATCCAAGTTTTAAACTCTGAGGATAATGATTTTGGCTGGAAGTGTTCAAAGCAGGCAGATTCTGCATGTTTTTATCATTTGAAGCTGTGAGATTGTTATTGTTTCATCTCTGTTAGACGCTGTTGGAAGCATTCAGGTGAAGTTTTGTCAGCCGTGGTCTGTGGTGGTTCTGGTCCTGTTTCGGTCCAGTTCACGCAGACTCCTGTACAACGCTTTGTTTGACCGCCGAGTCAGAAGCCTGAAAGCTAATTTAACATCTACAAGATTGCTGTTGTGGCATTTTACATGTTAGAGCAGGTCATAGAAGCATATTACTGTAGAACGTAGTCGGATAGTGGTTCTGAAACCCGAGTTCTGCTCCCTTAAAGTGGACGGAACCGACCTTGACGCGCTCCGAGAGAGTCCGTGTTTGTTCACAGCTGCAGTGCTGTGTTACTGAGCGTAACTAAGTTGGCCTGTCTAGGTGTGTTCGCCGCATGTTTCAGAGTTTTGGGGAGTTAAATTGAAGCGTTTGAGTTGTTTTAAGAGTCTATAAAGTTGTGGTCTGTTGTGCGAGCTAACGTTAGAGCTACGTGTCCAAGTACACGTTTGTTTATGAGCTGTGATTGGATGAAACGAGAGTTGTGTGCTGTCAATCACTCTTGTAGCGAACGCTGATTCGCTGTTGTGTGCTGTCAATCACGTCGCACGCCGTTGCGACCAGCCCACTTTTGTCGTCATTTCCGGCACTACATTGGTCGAAGGTAAAATAGAACTACATTCACCATGGTTGCTTGGGAAAAGGACTACAAGCACTGTGATTGATTGGTTGACGTCACGTATCTGTGTAGCGAGCTCCGCCTCGCTCAGCACAGCAGAGCTGGTGACGCGCTGCGTCGACCCGCCTATTTGTGTCGTCATTTCCTGGTGCACTTTGAGTGACGAACAGTCACGTTCACAAAAAACATCATAAAAAGTCAGCATTTTATGGTGAGTTACCAGCTTTTAATTTTGTTCTGTACACAAACAATAGCTCCTGTTTATTTTAAATAAAATATTTAGAATAACAGAGGTACGGACAAACATTTTTGCTTATTTTAAATACAAAGAATTTAAAATAACAAACAAAAGTACAGTTTTCACTCCAGATAACTGAAAATTTTCCTTTCTCTTCCTTTCTCTGACACATCATCTTCCACAGTTGTCCTGTGCACATTTAAACTTTCCTGTTTATTTCAAATAGTGAAAAGTTTAGAATAACGAATACAGAACATCTTTTATTTTGATTTTCACTGAAAATCCAGATAAAAGATGGCAGGCACAGAGGGTGAGACCCCTGACACCACTGATACAGGGCAGCCTGTGCCACCTCAAGGCCACGACCCGACCAAAGCAGATTGGATCGAATGTGCCTTATTTTCACTCACAGGGCCCATCACAAACTACCATGAAGAGACACAGTTGATGGAGGAAGCAGATGTGGACAGTGCATTAAAAACTGTAACAGCTGGAACCACAACGGCTGAAAAGAAAGCAGACAGAGATAAACGTTTGGCTAAATTAAGCCTTCTGTTAAAGGCCAAGCTAGACTTTGAAACTGCTGTACGCCGGGCTGTCTCTACATCATGTTTAACAGCACAAAGGGAGGTTGCCACTTTACAGCAGGAGGTAAAGAGTTTAACACAGTCGAGTATTGGCAGCGCTGAACAAACGCGTAGTCTCTACGAAGAATGCAGAGTGTTAAAAAGGGATTTTGACCAATCACAAGATGATTTGGAAAAATGTGTGGTGGAGAAGGATACGTATTACCATCAATACAAGTCGCTTCAGGCGGATTGTGGGGAGGCACGAGACGCGCTGGAAAAATGCACGGACACCCTGGAATCATTATCACTACGGTACACAAGGAAAGATTTATGGAGGAAGAAAAGTTAAGAGTCAGGGAGTTATCTTGATGTGTTTTAACCAGAAACATGGCAGTTCTCCGGCCGATTAAAGCTACACGTTGGTACCCTTGGCAAAGCATTTGACGACTTGTTACCTCGTGAAGATGGTCAGGATGCTGACAATCAGGGTATAGACAGTCAACAAGATGTTGACTGTAAACATGACGTCATTGTTACAGAGTCCGAGAGCCCCTCATCAGAAAAAGGGGGGGAAAGCGCACTCACCAAAGACAATGACTCGTCACAGACCGATCACTCAGACCCATGTGTGACTGCACTACCAATACAGGTGAATGAAATTCACACAGACAATGGTAGACGTAACAAACGTCGAAAAAAACCTGATAGGTTCCTGTGTAACATTATCAGGAAGGGGCCCGCTAAGAAGGCTTACCTGTCAATCACTTTAGAAGGGGTCCTCACAGAAGAGGCCCTCCTGGATGGTGGGGCTGACATAACCATTATGTCTCCCACACTGTTGAAGGAGCTAAGGATAGCCGCTAGCGGGGTTGACAGGGAAATACCCCTCAAAGAATGTGCTGTAGTACTGCAGGGACTCTCAGAGACGAGAACAACCCTTACAGCTATAGCCATGGTTCATATGCAGATTGGTGAAATGACGCTATACCACCCGGTACACGTGTCCACCGTTGACTCATTCCCATTTTTGGTTGGCCAAGACTTTATAAACCGCTTCGACGCGATTATAGATTATGGTGATCAAACAATGTGGACCAGAGTGAGCCAACCACTGCCAATCGATATGCCTACACAAGGTGACACTGACTGTCTAACAGCAGGTACCGCGGAAGGCACAAAGGGGTCCTCCAACGAGAGCACAATCCCGGTAAGTGAACCTTCAGCAACAGGTGAGGCAGAAAAGGCCCAACAAGAGAGCCTCCTCTGCGAGCTGGAACAGTCAGCACCCACTGAACACTACCTACCACGGGTAGTCAAAGGTGTTGAGATCCAAGGATCCCACGCCGATGATGCTGTTTTGTCTCCTTGGACGGAGAAATCAGCGATCAGCCAAGCTTTCTATGGAACCTTGGTTGAGAAACAGTTGGGTCTAGATATGAACAAAAAGGCTTTCCGCTTTTCGTTAGACCCCAACGATAAACAGGTAATGACCGCAATAGGGATCATTGCCCTGAAACTAATCTGGAACCAACGAGAACTGGATCACCCGTTCCTCGTGGTCCCGAACTTACCACATGCAACCTACATAGGCTCTGACATTTTGGTAAGATTAGGTGTCCGAGTGGACATCAACAACAATGTACTGTGGTCACTGGATACGGCCACAAAGGACTCTCCTGTGCTGACCACAGAGAACCTTAAGGCTGGACAGACCATTCCAGAGGTCTGCCAGATTGCTAACAGCCATAACACTGCGGTACCACCTCAGGTTATGAACAAGCCAGTGATGTGTCACATCATGAAAGGACAAGCTAGTAGCACAAAACAGGCATACTTTCAACCATCTCCTATGTTTTTCAACTTAGGACTGTCCATGGAGGCCACATGCCAAGTGACCCTCGACTGCAGAACCACGACTGTTGCTGTGTGCAACACAAGCACAGAAGAGGTACTGATCCCAAAAAACACACAGCTAGGATGGTTGATCTCTACTGATTTTCATGATTTTGAGCTAAGCATTCCATTTCTGGGAGGACTCCCAGAAAACTTGATCCCAAATCAACACACGGGGCAAGTCTTGTTCACGAAACCAACACAGGCCATAGCTCTCTTCTCCCCCAATGATTCCGACCATGACACAGTCAACCGGTTCGGTTTCAACCGAGGAGACAGTCTAGGTCCTCAAACTTATAGTGCCCTACCTGTAGACAGGTTTCACGACACTGAAAGGGACTCAATGGAGCTCCCCAAAGGACAAGAACCCCTCTCAATTGCTTCACAGATTGAACAGGTGGTCGCTCAAGCCGACGCCCTGAAAACTGATGAAGAAAGGGACAAACTTCGCAAAGTTCTTTTAACGTATGAGAAATCATTCTCAGCTGACTCGATGGATTGTGGGTTGACCACGCTCCACACAGTGAGCATCCCAACCCCGCCTAATGCTCCCCCTGCATTTGTCAGACAGTACAAGATTCCTCTGGCAGCACATCAACCTATCAGAGAAATCATTAATGACCTGTTAGAAAAAGGTATCATCCGATACTGTAACAGCACTTACTCTGCGCCTTTATGGCCGGTGTTAAAACCAAATGGTAAGTGGAGACTCACTATAGACTACCGAAAGCTAAACAAACAAGTTCCCTTATCCAGATGGCCTATGACGCAACTCCAACAGGAACTGCCCAAGGTCACCAATGGTAAGTACTTCTCGACCCTCGACGTCGCCTCTGGTTTTTGGACCATCCCTGTGCGCGCCGAGGACCAGTACAAACTAGCTTTCACTTTTGGTGGCCGTCAGTACACCTTTAACAGGTGTCCCTTTGGCTACGCTAACTCACCTGCAGAGTTCAACATCTTCTTGAACAAAGCATGTCCAGACGCCCACGAGCGTGGAACACTGATCTACGTGGACGATGTCCTTTTGAGGCAGCCAACACTGGACTCACATTTGGCTGAGATCGACCACGTTCTGAATCAGCTGACAACTGCTGGTGCTAAGATATCACTGTCAAAATGCCAATGGTGCAGAACCAAAGTGGACTACGTTGGCCTACTTGTAGGTCCTGACGGAGTACAACCACAGCTGACTCGCACCCAAGGCCTCGACAATCTCAAAGTCCCCACCAATCTCAAAGAACTACAAAGTTTTCTGGGCGTGTGTAACTACTCGAACCAGTTCATCGAAAACTATGCGGACCTTGCGAAACCACTGACTGAACTCCTTAAAAAAGACGTACCATTTGTTTG
>JBBPBX010099915.1:0-12452 GCA_038048925.1 Garcialebias charrua | reverse complement strand
TTTCTAATAATGAAACTTGAGAAACTGCACAGTTTAGGGGGGGAAATGTTCATTTTAAACTTTTAACTCATTAAAAATAAAGTTGGGACAGGGTCAAGCTGACCCCTGAGAAGCTGTTAGTAACCATTAAGGAGCTACAAATAGTTGCTGAAGTAAAGAAAAATGTTGTCCCATTCTTGTCTGATGGAGGATTATATCTGTCCCGTGTCTTTTTTGTCTGTTGTTGTAAAACTTGTAAATACTGTAATCTTCTGTATTGACGGAGCTTTATCAGATGAGTGAGCCATTTTATCAGGCACTAATGCACCTCCATAACATTAGAGAGGCAAGCTTTGGAAGTGTTTTTAGACATTGTTTTTGCAAACTGGTGAACCTCTGCTCACATTTACTTCTGAAACATTCAGCCTCTCTAAAATGTCATTTTCATTCCCAGTCCTCTTACTGCCAGTTTGTTTCAAAATGTTCTTGTGACTGTTCTTTTCCATAGCTCTCACTTTCACAGCCTTTTGTTACTTTGTACAAACGTTCCACTTTTTTTAATGTGTTGATGCCACCAAATTTAAAACTGCCTTTTATTTTATTTTATTTTTTAAGTACAATTTCTTAGTTTTAACATCTGATAAGTTTACTATGTTGAACTGTAAATAAAATGAGCTTATGAGATTTAGCATATCAATGCATTCTGTTATTATTTACTGGTATTACAAAATGTACCATTTTTTTCCAGAATTGAGGTTGACTATTATGTTATGTTTCTAAAAACATTTTGATTATTCAGTAACAACCAATTTTGCCACTGAAGACTAGGTTTATATGCTTTAAAGAATGGGGATACACGTTTATTAGCTATACTAGAAATGGGTATGTGCTGTAAATGAGTGCTTGGGAGGTTAGTGCATGAGGTGGAGAAGAATGGCAGAGTCTGAAGAAAAAAATGGGGACAAATGTCTGGAGTGGGCCCCAGTATGAATTAATTGCCGGCACCTAAAGCAAATGTGGCCTCTGTTTCTCCACAAGATGATTACAGAGGTCACTGGAGCTCTTGGTGCTCTTGTCCTCATTCTCAGCTAAACGGGGGGAAAAGTGTTCCTTCAGGGCTCGCTGTGACTTTAACCAATGTCACAGTTAAAATATTCCAAATTTGGATGCTTCCAGGACTTTGTCATCTGTTCTGCAATAATTATATGTAACTGAAGATTTGTTGGGGCTTGGGACAATTTTTTTCTTTCTTTAACTGAAACATAATATCATGGCTGGGACCATTGTTTATAAAGAGTAGTCACAACATTTAACAAAAAAAAACACTTTCATAACCAATTGCCACTGTTTTCAGAGTTAATTTGTCTTGTCATTTACAAAGACAAGTCCTAAGTTTCTTTAGTATTGTAGCTGTAGATATTAATAAACTATCTTCAAAACAATTTTTTTTATATTAGCTAACCATTTACCATTTCACAAAGTAAAAGGTTGTTAGAAAACAAAAAGTATCATTCTTCAATAGTAAAATAAATTGCACTCTAAAAAGTTAATTTAGCTAGGTGAAGGTGAAGGTGAAGCGGCGGCGGTGGAGAGTTGAGATGGAGCGGCGGCGGTGGTGAACCGAGGTGGAGCGGCGACGGTGGAGAGCTGAGGTGGATCGGCTTGGGAGCGGCAGCGGTGGAGGGCTGAGGTGGAGCGGCAGAGGTGTGGAGGCTGTTGGATATGACTACTGTGGGTCTGCCTTTGACGGTAATTCTGTGGAGTCACTGAGACGTGGGATCCGAGTGGACAAAGTAACCAGCTTGGATTCTACAGTTGTTGGCCAGCAGGATCCGGCTTGGTAATACAAGGTATAGTGGGCAGACACTGCCAGGTATAGTGGACAGACACTGCCATTGGATATAACTGGGAAATACTGCCAATAGATATAGAGTGAAGTTACTGCCATCGGGCAGACTTCTTGTTTGAACCATGTCAAGTAAATCAAGGCAAAAAAAGAGCAACCTGACCAAAATTTAGACAATATGGAGGAAATTAGAAAATCTCTAAACTTTATGAGCTCCGAACTAACTGATCTGAAATCCCAACAGAAATTATTGATGGGCATGTTTGAAGAAATCAAACAATTGAAACTGCAAATGGAAGTTAAAGATAAGAAAATACTGGAGCTGGAACATAGAGTTGATGATTTGGAGCAGACAGCAAGACAGGATAATCTTGTCATAACGAGACTAGTGGTAAAACCTCGGTCATATGCAAGAGCGGCTTCAGGAGAAAAAATGACAGAAGATGGATCACAGCGTGAATTGCAGACTCTTGAGGAGCAAGTTTTGGCCTATCTTCAAGATAAAGATATTGATATTGGTCATGAGGATGTGTCAATATGTCACACACTGCCCAGTAATAAGGATAAAAAGAAACCGATAATTGTTATAAGATTCATAAGCAGAAAAGCAAGAAATAATGTTATGATACAGGCAAAAAAATTGAAGGGAACAAAGGTTTACGTTAATGAACACTTAACAAAGAAAAATGGTAATATTGCTCGTGAAGCAAGGGTGTTAAAAAAACAGAACAAAATATTTTCTACTTGGACAAGAAACGGAAACATTTGGATAAAATTACAAGAAGGATCACAGGCCAAATTAGTGAAAGATTTGAAAAACCTGGAAAGATTGAAATGAGCTAAAGTGATGATGAAAGATTGTGTTAGGAAATATCTGAACATACAATATATGGGATGAAATCTATGACAAACACCTATACCAAATAATTAAAATGTACGATGAATCATAATTCAAAATATATAATGTAGACGATGTCATCAATGGTAATCTTTTTCCAACTACAAAGGATAGCAATTATTATAATATTGAGCAGTTTAAGTAAATCAGTAAGACCAGTGAAGCACTCTCTATTATTCATATAAACTGTAGAAGCCTTAATGCAAAAATATCTGAGATATCAGATTATTTGAAAAAGTTTGATACACCTTTTACAATAGTTGCATTATCAGAAACCTGGTTAAATGATGGAAATATTCAGAATGTATACAGTATATTGAAGGGTATGAATTGTATTATAGGAATAGGAAAAATAAGAGGGGTGGAGAGGTGGCTATATTTGTTAAATGTGAAAAAGAGTGTAGGATACATAAAGAGATGTTTACAGTTGTTGACAATTTGTTAGAAATTATAACAATAGAAATAATAAATAAAAACAATAAAAACGTACTAATAAGTTGTGTATATCGATCACCAAAATCAAGAATAGATCAATTCACTGATAAGATCAACGAATTACTAGTGAAGAGCTGTAACAAAAAAGTCTTCTTGTGTGGTGACTTCAATATTGATATTGGGAACAAAACTGATTCTAATAACGCCGAAACATTTATGGATTCAATGAGTAGTTTGAGTTTCTTTCCGTTAATAACAAAACCAACAAGGATCACATCTCATAGTGCCACCATAATTGATAATTTCTTTACAAATGTCATAAATGGTGATGTGACAAGTGGTATTTTGATGTTTGATATTAGTGATCATTTACCAATTTTCATAATTTATAAAAATTATTTCATCCGTTCCATTGAGCCGGAAAAGGGTAGCATGCCCTCTCCGGGTCGGGGATGAGGTCCTGCCCCAAGTGGAGGAGTTTAAGTATCTCGGGGTCTTGTTCACGAATGAGGGAAAACTGGAGCGTGAGATCGATAGGCGGATAGGTGCAGCGTCCGCAGTGAAGCGGGCGCTGTACCGGTCTGTCGTGGTGAAGAGAGAGCTGAGTCGAAAGGCAAAGCTCTCAATTTACCGATCGATCTACGTTCCCACCCTCATCTATGGTCATGAGCTTTGGGTTGTGACCGAAAGAACGAGATCTCGGATACAAGCGGCTGAAATGAGTTTTCTCCGCAGGGTGTCTGGACTCTCCCTTAGAGATAGGGTGAGAAGCTCAGTCATCCGGGAGGGACTCGGAGTAGAGCCGCTGCTTCTCCACATCGAGAGGAGCCAGTTGAGGTGGCTCGGGCATCTGGTTAGGATGCCTCCTGGACGCCTCCCTGGTGAGGTGTTCCGGGCATGTCCCACCGGGAGGAGACCCAGAGGAAGACCCAGGACACGCTGGAGGGACTATGTTTCTCGGCTGGCCTGGGAACGCCTTGGGATTCCCCCAGAGGAGCTGCTCCATGTGGCTGGGGAGAGGGAAGTCTGGGCCTCCCTACTTAGGCTGCTACCCCCGCGACCCGACCCCGGATAAGCGGACGAAAATGGATGTATGGATGGATGGGTTTCATCTGTAAGAAAACTATTAGAAAAAACAATAAATTAATAATCACATCAAAAAAGCACTAGATAAATTAAAAGATGATCTTAATAAACAAAAATGGGATGATGTATATGTAAATGACGTAAATGACTCTTATGATAAGTTTATGAATATACTAGAAGCTTTGTACAATAAAAATTGTGTGAAAATAAATAACAAACAAAATAAAGATACAGTAGATCCACCATGGATGACGAAAGGACTGAGAAACGCATGTAAAAAAAAGAATAATCTGTATTCATGTTTTATAAAATCCAGAACAGTTGATACTGAAACAAAATATAAAAAATATAAAAACAAATTAGTAGGGATTATAAGAAAACAAAAAAAGGAATATTATAGTAAACTGCTACACAAAAGTAGTGGTGATATAAGAACAACTTGGAAAATAATGAATAGTGTTTTAAATAAAAATAAGGTTGGTATGAGTACTTCAAAATATTTTGTGGAAAATAATGTGGAAATCCGTGATGAGAATGAAATAGTTAATGGATTTAACAATTATTTTGCAAATGTGGGATCTACCCTTGCATCAAAAATACCAAAAATGGATATAAATGTGAGTCATTCAATTGATGGCTGTATGAACAGTATGTTTCTAAAAGGAACTGATAAAGAAGAAATCATGATGGTGGTTATCAAATTTCATGATAAAAGATCAAAAGACTGTGAAAACATGGACATGATGGTTGTGAAGGAAATAATGAACTATGTCATTGAGCCATTTACATACATTTGTAATCTGTCATTTTCATCTGGAATATTCCCAAACAGAATGAAAATAGCGAAGATAGTTCCTCTTTTTAAGAATGGCGATAAATGTTTATATAACAATTATAGACCTATATCTTTGTTACCGCAGTTCTCCAAAATTTTAGAAAAATTATTTGTAACTAGATTTGATTTCTTTCTGGATAAACATAATATCTCAAGTAAAAGTCAATACGGGTTTAGATCAAATAACTCAACTTCCATGGCTCTCATGGAGTTGATGGAACATGTTACCACAGCTGTTGATCAAAAACAATATTGTCTAAGTGTGTTTGTTGATCTAAAGAAGGCATTTGACACTATCGACCATTCATACCCTGATGCATGCTCATTAATCAACCATTCAATCGACCATTCAATTCTACTTGAAAAACTGGACAAATATGGTATTAGAGGAACAGCTTTGCATTGGATACGTAGTTATTTGCATAACAGAAAACAGTTTGTAAATATCAGAAAGTTCATTCTCAATAGTCCAGGTATCAAATCCGATTTGATACCTGGACTATTGAGAATGAACTTTCTGGTCTTGAACCACTTTGGACATGTCTGCCTGCCTGGGAGGAGTCGACGAGGGACAAGCCCCCAGAAACCATCTTGGCTACAGCAAACTGGTTGGTCCACTTAAGTTGTTTACTTGGTGGGGTAGCTTCAGTTTGCTTTGGACTGCTCTGACTGACAAAGCCCTCTGGAGTGAGGGTGAAACGTTTCTACTAAAAAGAAATTGTCCAGATGAACTGATTGAGAATGAGCGGAGTTTGTACATATGGACAATATAAGATATGGCCTCTGTGGTATTTCATGTGGCGTGCCGCAAGCTTCTGTACTTGGACCGAAATTGTTTATTTTATATGTTAACGATTTGATGAATGTGTCAGGTATCCTTAGATGTGTTCTTTTTGCTGACGATACTACTTTTTTTGTTCTGGTGATGATTTGAAACATTTGATTGACTTGATGAATAGTGAGTTTGTTAACATACAAACTTGGTTTAATTTAAATAAGTTATCGTTGAATGTTGATAAAACCAATTATAGATTTTTTAGCAAAAAAGATAACTGCAGTTTTTCCTTTCAAAATTAATGGTGTTGAAATAGGTAGAGTCAGTGAAATGAAGTTTCTGGGTGTAATCATTGACGATAAATTATCATGGAAACAACACGTAAATTCTGTTAAAACTAAATTATCCAAATCCACAGCAGTATTATATAGGGTAAAGGATTTATTGAATGATAATGCCTTGTATTTGCTATACAACACAATTATAGTACCACATTTAATTTATTGTGTTGATGTCTGGGGAACAGCGTGCAAAACTTTAACAAAGCCTATTTTCATCCTTCAAAAAAGAGCTATAAGAATTATAACAAGAATGCATTATTATCATCCAACAAACAATCTATTCTATAAAATGAAACTATTGAAGTTTTATGATCTAGTAAATATAATATTTATTTATTAATGCATAAAGCTCAAAACTACAAACTACCTCAAAATATTCAAAAGCATTTTTTTTTAAAGAAAAAGCTGTTACAATCTTAAGGGAACAGACATTTTTGTTAAACCACAAAATAGAACCAGTTTAAAGGGTCAGTTTACTTTAATGCATGGAATAGATTTATGGAATGGTTTGGGAAATGATGCCAAAAAAATTGAGTCAATGCCTATATTTAAAAAGTTGATTAAATATAAATTCTTAAATAGATATCTACAAATGCAAAATTGTTAATGTACTAAACATCGACAATTGTTATGGGTTATTAATTTTGTTCATGAATAACCATTGTTTGATTTGAGTGTTAAATAGAATTTTGATTTAAGAAGGGGCTGATATTATAAGAATTTTATTCTTCATCTGCTTCCTTTCATTTTAAATCTGTTTTTTTTTTGTTTTCTATACATGTTTTGAATTTGTTTCTTTTGTGTTTTAAATTTGAAATGAATAAATAAAATACAAATACAAAAATACAAATACTTCCCTGAAGCTAAACAAAGTCATTCTTACTATGTTTGTTTTAAGTATATTTAAGGCTAATTCCAAGTATTTAAAATATGTTTAATCCTATCCATATACAAATTAAATCATACAAAAAAAAAGAAAGAAAGAAGAGAAAAAAATTGAGTGAACATTAAATAAAAAAATAGTCTTTTGGTCTTGGGACTATCACAAAACAACAACAAAAATACAAAAGAAAAGGAAAAAACAAACAGATTTTAACATTTTAGTATTTAATATTTTCTCTCCTTCAAACTTCTTATTGCTTTGACCAAACACAGCTCTGTAGAGTAACTTTTCAAACAATTGCAATAAGTTTATTATTGAGCCACAAAGTTGCAACGGCTCCTGATCATGCGGAAAGTTTGGAATAAGATGTGAATAAAATGACTCAGACATTTTTTGTACATCATGTAAGGTTCTAGCTCAGGGGCCAACTCAAGTGCAGACTTAAACTCAATGGATGAAAGAACAAATATTTATTAAATCAAAAGTTCTTCAGGGCTTTATTCTTGCCTGGAATAATGCCAACACAAAAGGATGGCACAATAGACTGAGAACCCAAGGAGAACATCAAACACTGCACTGACCAAGAGTGAAGGAAAGAACACAGACCTGGGAAGAGGGAGCTAAACACAGGTGGAGGAAATAACACTGACAAGGACAACAGGCAGGAAGAATGAACTGAAAGACAAACAAGTCAACAGGTGAGAAAAATAACCAAAGAAACTTCACACTGTGACACATCCAACATATTATAAATTACAACATTTTAAATGACTTTCAAGTACTCTTGAAAAAAATGTTTCTGCTAGATTTGAAACCACCAACTTGGTGTGTCCAGATGACACATCAAGTACTTTCCTACATGTCTCCACAGTTTCTGAAGTAGTTCAGTCATTTGGAAGCTCTTTGTCACCACCCAGAGACTTTAACAGCTCCTTTCTGAACACCTCTGAACATTTTTTCTTCTTCAGCTTCCACCATTTGATCTTCTTCTCTGATTTTTCCTCTTCTTCCAACAACAGTCATTCTACACACAACCATCCGATGCTGTCTGGCCACGCTCTCCCCTATCGCAACCTTACAGTCTCCGACCTCCCTCAGATTTCCTCTTCTACACAGAATGTAGTCGACCTGTGTACTCCTTCCTCCATTCTTATACATCACTCAATGCTCCTCCCTCTTTTGAAAATGTGTTGACTACAGCCATTTCCATGCTCTTGGCAAAATCCACCACATCTATCCTTCCTGGTTTCTTTCCTTGACACTTAACCTACCAATCACATCCTCATCCCCTGTTTACTTCACCAACATGCCCATTCAGTTTTTCTCCCATAACCATTCTCTCCCCCCTGGGAATACTCTCCATCACCTCATCCAGATCCTTCTAAAACTTCTCTCCGCTATGACCCATACAACCTGTGGAATAGACCTTCTACTTCTACCTTCTGACACATCACCCTTACACTCTTCTACTACATTCTTTACCATTTCTCTTTCTATCTGCACTATGGTAAAACAGTTCTGCTCGAATACTATGACCTTGCTGCCCTTCCACTTGGTCTCTTGGACACATAAAACATCAACCTTCCTTCTCTGCATCATGTCAGCCAGCTATCTACCTTTGCCTGTCATTTAAGAGTGGCCACCGTCCGGCCTACATTCTAGACTTTCCTCTTCTCCCTCTGTTTCCTGACACATTTCCCTCCTCGCGGTCTTTGACTAACAATAGCACAATTCCTGCCGGTACCTTGTTTGTCAACAGCACTGGTGGCAATTCTTGTTAACCTGGGCCTTGACCAGTATGGTGTTGCTTAGATGAACTTGCATATTGGTTTTTACAAATGTGATGTTGTCTAGGTTCTGATTTTGAGTACCATATTTTGGATGGATGGCTTTAAATTTCTTAAGCTTCAATGATAAGAAGTCTGAAGCCATATTGTTCCTTCCCAATGACACAACCTCAAACCACTGCATTGACCTGTCTGCTCTACCCCTGTCCGAAAAACAAAAAGTCAAAAATCTGGGAGTGATAATGGATCCTTCCATGAAACTCAACAGTCATGTAAACATGATCGTCAAATCCTGTTTTTTCCAGCTGAGGCGTCTGTCTAAGCTGAAGCCCATATTATCCAAAAAGCACCTGGAGACAGTGATTCACGCATTCATTACATCTAGGCTTGATTACTGCAATTCACTTCTGTTTGGCGTCAGTCAAGCCACCATTGCACGATTACAACTGGTTCAGAACGCAGCTGCCCGATTTCTAACCAGCACACGCAAAAGAGAGCACATTACACCAGTCTTGGCCTCCCTTCACTGGCTACCGGTTCATCTTCGAATCCAATTCAAAATTCTCATGTATGTCTACAAATCGCTGAACAGTCTCGCCCCCGCCTATCTCTCGGATCTGATACACCCATATGTCCCTCCACGTGCTTTGAGGTCAGAGGATCAGGTACTCTTAATAGTTCCAGAAACTCGCCTTAAGCGCAGGGGTGACAGGGCGTTCTCTGTAGCAGGCCCAAGACTCTGGAACGAGTTACCGCTGCTCATCAAACAGGCCCCCTCCCTCTCGGTTTTCAAATCCCGGTTAAAAACTCACTACTACTCCATTGCTTTCAATGCCAGCTGATTTGTATTGGATCGTTTGATTTATGATCTGCAATGTTTTTATGTTTTTCGTGTTGTACTTCATTGTCTGTGTTGCCTGTTGCGTGTTTGTTTGTCCAGCACTTTGGTGTGGACTTGTTCCTGTTTAAAGTGCTTTATAAATAAAATGGTATGGTATGGTATGGTATATTTTCTGGACTATAGGTCGCACCTGAATATAGGTCGCATTGTCCAATTATTGCCAAAGGATTGGAAAAATCCATATATAGGTCGCACCTGAATATAGGTCGCACCTACGTCAAAATGTGGACCGTGTTTAGCTCTGCTGCAAATGTCTGCCACAGGAGCGCACAGCAAGGCTTTTAAGAAGATTAACACTTAAAAACAATTATTGTTTGATAAAAATTATAGCAAATATGTGTCTGAGCTGAACTTTTCTTTAATAAATGAATAATTTTAGCAGGATAAACACCTAAAAATATATATTTGTTAGCTGACATTATTGTAAGAGTGTGTCTCAGTTTAATTTTTGTTAATAAATGATTACAAATCAGCTTATTTTATAAAAAGCCATAAATAGGTCGCAGGGCAGGCAAAAACGATAAAATGCCGCGACCGGAAAACTACGGTAATATGCATGTATAGTTTCTGTTTGTGTTTCATTTTTTTAGATACATTTAAAATGTTCCACCACTCTCAGATGTAGGGCTTTAACAGACTACTCGAGTAATCGACATATCGATTACTTGGACCTCTATCGAGTTCTTTTATTTCAAGTTGAGTATTCGTAGTGACATCATCACGTCGCAGTTAAAGAACAGAAAATGAATCAACTTCCTGTTTGGAGCACGTTGCGAACCGGTGTTACACTATATTCTGTGACCACTGTATATTGTGACCGTAGGGGGTGGTGTTGCATGCACTGTTGCAGGTCACAGAATGTGGTGTAACACCGGGTCCAATCGACCGAACCAGAACCAGCTTCCTCTGACCTTGTTTCACAAATAAAAGGCAAAAAATATTAATCTCTAAACCTATAAAAACCTATTAACATATTAATCTCTAAAACTAAACCTAATGCGCAGCACCACAGGCGGTGGTGCGGGGTGGTCAACCGCCCCACTGTTTTTAGTTTCGTTTTTGACGTGCCGCACATTTTTTTTCACTTTTGCAGCTTAATAATAATAACTAACAGTTTTGGGTTTCCTGTGACTTATTTGCTGTAAGATAAATGGTAGGAGCCTAATATATGCTCCCAATGTTTTGTTGGTCTTTTTTTGTAAATAATAAATTACTTTTGGGGGGGTGCGGTTTTAATTAGTTAATTATTTTTTGCATCTTGAGATCCTATGACATCATCAACTACCCGAGCTCTACTCGAGTATTATTATGTTAATGTCGAGTTTAAAAGTTATGTACTCGTTCAACCACTACTCAGATGTAGTTTTTTTTTTCAGTCAACCTTTATTTAAACAGATAAGTCACATTGAGCCTCGAAGACTCATTTACAAGTGAGATCTATTGGACGACAATAAAAGTGGTGAAAAATGACACATAGGGGTTGGAGACAAAAAAAATCCTAGTTACCAGTAGATGCAAGTTGAGGTTTTCTTGTTTTAATTTTAACTCCATGTCTTTTGTTATTTTTTCCCCCATAGTTTTTGTGTAGTTGTTGCTTACATTGGAACCTCGATTATACATGGTGAGATAGATCATCATGTTTTGACATGACTGGATATTGTTTCCGTTAGATAACACAGCTTTTGTTGGAACTGCTTGGACTGATGACCTGGATACTGTTATGTTTTCCTCCAACATCTTCTCTGTCACAAAAGAATAATGAACTGACTGGTTCCCATAATATATATAACATATCAGAAGAGATAAATTTTCAATGACCGGTTCATGTTTAGCGGTTGTATTTTATACACACCGTTTAGTGTAGACATATTCTTCTATTAGGTAAAAGAATGTGAGAAAAAGCCTTACAATACAAGTGCAATACAACAACCAACAGAGTTCAGAGTGTAAGCTTTTTTACATTATTCCAATTTTAGCTTACATTTTATGAGCAGGTCACTTCACATCATGGGCATCTCTGCTCTGCTCGTGCACAGTTCTGACATTTTTTGTCATTAGCAAAGTAATTGTTTCATCAAAGGAAATATTAAAGCTCATTTGCAGTACGCTCTAAGCTATTCCTTAAGGGAGTCGCCATGTGCTTTGCCTCCCATGTCGCTTTGTCAGCATGCAGGTGACGTATCGATCCATTCTGCTAATGCTTAAACTTCCCCTCAAACACGAAACACACTCCCAGATGTTCTCAGCCCCCAGTATTCTAATGACAGAGATCACAGTAAACTTTGTTGTGTCGTTAACGTCCCACTGAGGCTAATTTTCAACATCTTAATGACATGCCAAATATTTTAGCTATAAAATTATTCAAACGCATCATGAAAATGTTCTTTCTAAGAAAGAATACAGACCCGTTTTGTGCTCTTTACACACTTGGTCAATAAATATTATTTTGAAGACTGCATCTCCAGTTGTTGTTCTTTTGGACACTTCTTCATGTGTCGCCACAGCAAGTGAGCTTGCATGAAGGATTTGGTGCTTTCCACCTGATGCTCTGTCTGATGCAAAATGGGCTCAAACCTGCAACCGCAAGATTACAAGACCCCAGCACTGACCACACTGCAGCCCCCACATCATCTCCTGCTGCGTTGGCATGAATTCACGTAAAAAGGGCTTTGCTCTATTTATTTAT
>JBBPBX010099914.1:0-12452 GCA_038048925.1 Garcialebias charrua | reverse complement strand
AGACCTTTAAATGTCAAAGTTATAGCGTTTCGTTTGTTTCGGCGAGTACGCCAAGTTCACCGCTCCACCACGCCCCCTGAACATATACGAAAAGTCAATTTTTTTGATAACTTTTAAAGGCCCATGCCTTAACTGCATTCTGACCAAGTTTGAAGCCGATAGGTCGAACGCCTGAGAAGGAGTTCGTCAAAGTTCGACATGAGTAAAACTGAAAAATGACCAAAATTTGACCTTTGACCCAAAATGGCCGCCTACCTGTGCATTTTAGAGGGTACCTCCAATGTACTTTTTTTCTTGAATTGGGGAGATCTACATATGTACCGAGTTTCAGATCTCTACGACTTACGGTTTTCCCCAACTCACGTTAGGGGGCGCTGTTGAGCAGTTAGGCCACGCCCACTTGCGATTACACCAGAATCATAAAATTTTAGTTGGGGGACAATTTTGGGTGAAGTTTGGTGAGTTTTTGAATATGTTAAAGGCCCCAAACGGCCGCGCGAAGTGACGGAAAAAGAAGAATAATAATAATAATAATTAAAGCCGCAAGCGGCGTTGAGGCCCGAAGCAGCTTAGCGCCGCTCGGACCTTATTGAGGCGACCGCGCGAGCTCCAGCTCGTCCGCTCGGTCGCCATTTCGAAGTCTCTCGTGTCTACTCCGCACCAGGGGTGCACACGCACAATAAATCTGGTTCAGATCGGATGATGTCTCACTGAGATATAACAGTTTGAATAATCTAGGGGGCGCTCTGGAGTCACATGTTAAACCACAATATCAATGTGTCCACAAGGTCTCACTGATGATACACAATAAATCTGGTTCAGATCGGATGATGTCTCACTGAGATATAACAGTTTGAATAATCTAGGGGGCGCTATGGAGTTATATGTTAAACCACATTATCAATGTGTCCACAAGGGCTCACTGATTATTCACAATAAATTTGGTTCAGATCGGATGATGTATCACTGAGATATAACTATAGAAATAATGTAGGGGGCGCACTTGAGTCAAATGTTAGCCCACCATATCAATGTGTCCACAAGGGCTCACTGATGATGCACAATAAATCTGGTTCAGATCGGATGATGTATCACTGAGATATAACAGTTTGAATAATCTAGGGGGCGCTCTGGAGTCATATGTTAAACAACAATATCAATGTGTCCACAAGGTCTCACTGATTATGCACAATAAATCTGGTTCAGATCGGATGATGTATCACTGAGATGGGACTATAGAAATAATGTAGGGGACGCATGAAGCGCAAGTTTGAGGCCTGGCCACGCCCCTTTAGCATAAACGAAAACGCAAACTTTTGATAACTTTTACTGTCCAATGTGTTAAGGGCATGTTAACCAAGTTTAAAGGCAATCCTTCAAAATCACTAAGAGGAGTTTGTTTAAATACGCAATTCAAAAACATCGGAAAATGACCTTTGACCCAAAATGGCCGACTTTGTTTTTGTTTTGGACCAGGGTTCCAAGAGACTTTTTTGTAGGTCCTGACAATTTACACATGTATACCACGTTTCATAATTCTGGGATAAAGCATGGCTGGGGGCTGATTTTTAAACTAAATTCTAGGGGGCGCTCTGGAAGAATCAGGCCACGCCCACTACATATTGGACTGCAGTCCTGTCGAGGGATGGATAAATATAGATCTTAGTGAATTTGGTGTAGCTGGGAGCTTATATTAGGAAGTTATTTTAGCTTGATGTTTCATGGAGAATGGCCAGATTTGAGGCTTGGCCACGCCCACATGCTTTGACATAGAAAAATTCTTTTGATAACTTTTGACCTTCAATGCCTCAAGATAGTGCTGACCGAGTTTGACGCCTGGATCTCGAAAGCTCTAGGACGAGTTCGCTCAGATATGACGTAAATGAAATAGACCAAATTGTGACTTTGACCTAAGGCCACGCCCACATGCTTTGACTTAGAAAAATTCTTTTGATAACTTTTGACCTTCAATGCCTCAAGATAGTGCTGACCGAGTTTGACGCCTGGATCTCGAAAGCTCTAGGACGAGTTCGCTCAGATATGACGTAATTGATGTTTCATGGAAAATGGCCAGATTTGAGGCTTGGCCACGCCCACATGCTTTGACATAGAAAAATTCTTTTGATAACTTTTGACCTTCAATGCCTCAAGATAGTGCTGACTGAGTTTGACCCCTGGATCTCGAAAGCTCTAGGACGAGTTCGCTCAGATATGACGTAAATGAAATAGACCAAATTTGACTTTGACCTAAGGCCACGCCCACATGCTTTGACTTAGAAAAATTCTTTTGATAACTTTTGACCTTCAATGCCTCAAGATAGTGCTGACCGAGTTTGACGCCTGGATCTCGAAAGCTCTAGGACGAGTTCGCTCAGATATGACGTAAATGAAATAGACCAAATTGTGACTTTGACCTAAAATGGCCGACTTCCTGTTGGCTTTGGACCATTGCTCCAAGAGACTTTTTTGTAGCTCCTGATGAGATACATATGTGTACCAAGTTTCATTATTCTAGGATAAAGCATGGTGTCAATAGACCTTTAAATGTCAAAGTTATAGCGTTTCGTTTGTTTCGGCGAGTACGCCAAGTTCACCGCTCCACCACGCCCCCTGAACATATACGAAAAGTCAATTTTTTTGATAACTTTTAAAGGCCCATGCCTTAACTGCATTCTGACCAAGTTTGAAGCCGATAGGTCGAACGCCTGAGAAGGAGTTCGTCAAAGTTCGACATGAGTAAAACTGAAAAATGACCAAAATTTGACCTTTGACCCAAAATGGCCGCCTACCTGTGCATTTTAGAGGGTACCTCCAATGTACTTTTTTTCTTGAATTGGGGAGATCTACATATGTACCGAGTTTCAGATCTCTACGACTTACGGTTTTCCCCAACTCACGTTAGGGGGCGCTGTTGAGCAGTTAGGCCACGCCCACTTGCGATTACACCAGATTCATAAAATTTTCGTTGGGGGACAATTTTGGGTGAAGTTTGGTGAGTTTTTGAATATGTTAAAGGCTCCAAACGGCCGCGCGAAGTGACGGAAAAATAATAATAATAATAATTAAAGCCGCAAGCGGCGTTGAGGCCCGAAGCAGCTTAGCGCCGCTCGGACCTTATTGAGTCGACCGCGCGAGCTCCAGCTCGTCCGCTCGGTCGCCATTTCGAAGTCTCTCGTGTCTACTCCGCACCAGGGGTGCACACGCACAATAAATCTGGTTCAGATCGGATGATGTCTCACTGAGATATAACAGTTTGAATAATCTAGGGTGCGCTCTGGAGTCACATGTTAAACCACAATATCAAGGTGTCCACAAGGTCGCACTGATGATACACGATAAATCTGGTTCAGATCGGATGATGTCTCACTGAGATAGAACAGTTTGAATAATCTAGGGGGCGCTATGGAGTTATATGTTAAGCCACAATACAATGTGTCCACAAGGGCTCACTGATTATTCACAATAAATTTGGTTCAGATCGGATGATATCTCACTGAGATATAACTATAGAAATAATGTAGGGGGCGCACTTGAGTCAAATGTTAGCCCACCATATCAATGTGTCCACAAGGGCTCACTGATGATACACAATAAATCTGGTTCAGATCGGATGATGTATCACTGAGATATAACAGTTTGAATAATCTAGGGGGCGCTCTGGAGTCATATGTTAAACAACAATATCAATGTGTCCACAAGGTCTCACTGATTATGCACAATAAATCTGGTTCAGATCGGATGATGTATCACTGAGATAGGACTATAGAAATAATGTAGGGGACGCATGAAGCGCAAGTTTGAGGCCTGGCCACGCCCCTTTAGCATAAACGAAAACGCAAACTTTTGATAACTTTTACTGTCCAATGTGTTAAGGGAATGTTAACCAAGTTTAAAGGCAATCCTTCAAAATCCCTAAGAGGAGTTTGTTTAAATACGCAATTCAAAAACATCGGAAAATGACCTTTGACCCAAAATGGCCGACTTTGTTTTTGTTTTGGACCAGGGTTCCAAGAGACTTTTTTGTAGGTCCTGATAATTTACACATGTATACCACGTTTCATAATTCTGGGATAAAGCATGGCTGGGGGCTGATTTTTAAACTAAATTCTAGGGGGCGCTCTGGAAGAATCAGGCCACGCCCACTACATATTGGACTACAGTCCTGTCGAGGGATGGATAAATATAGATCTTAGTGAATTTGGTGTAGCTGGGAGCTTCTATTAGGAAGTTATTTTAGCTTGATGTTTCATGGAGAATGGCCAGATTTGAGGCTTGGCCACGCCCACATGCTTTGACATAGAAAAATTCTTTTGATAACTTTTGACCTTCAATGCCTCAAGATAGTGCTGACCGAGTTTGACGCCTGTATCTCGAAAGCTCTAGGACGAGTTCGCTCAGATATGACGTAATTGATGTTTCATGGAAAATGGCCAGATTTGAGGCTTGGCCACGCCCACATGCTTTGACATAGAAAAATTCTTTTGATAACTTTTGACCTTCAATGCCTCAAGATAGTGCTGACTGAGTTTGACCCCTGGATCTCGAAAGCTCTAGGACGAGTTTGCTCAGATATGACGTAAATGAAATAGACCAAATTTGACTTTGACCTAAGGCCACGCCCACATGCTTTGACTTAGAAAAATTCTTTTGATAACTTTTGACCTTCAATGCCTCAAGATAGTGCTGACCGAGTTTGACGCCTGGATCTCGAAAGCTCTAGGACGAGTTCGCTCAGATATGACGTAAATGAAATAGACCAAATTGTGACTTTGACCTAAAATGGCCGACTTCCTGTTGGCTTTGGACCATTGCTCCAAGAGACTTTTTTGTAGCTCCTGATGAGATACATATGTGTACCAAGTTTCATTATTCTAGGATAAAGCATGGTGTCAATAGACCTTTAAATGTCAAAGTTATAGCGTTTCGTTTGTTTCGGCGAGTACGCCAAGTTCACCGCTCCACCACGCCCCCTGAACATATACGAAAAGTCAATTTTTTTGATAACTTTTAAAGGCCCATGCCTTAACTGCATTCTGACCAAGTTTGAAGCCGATAGGTCGAACGCCTGAGAAGGAGTTCGTCAAAGTTCGACATGAGTAAAACTGAAAAATGACCAAAATTTGACCTTTGACCCAAAATGGCCGCCTACCTGTGCATTTTAGAGGGTACCTCCAATGTACTTTTTTTCTTGAATTGGGGAGATCTACATATGTTCCGAGTTTCAGATCTCTACGACTTACGGTTTTCCCCAACTCACGTTAGGGGGCGCTGTTGAGCAGTTAGGCCACGCCCACTTGCGATTACACCAGATTCATAAAATTTTCGTTGGGGGACAATTTTGGGTGAAGTTTGGTGAGTTTTTGAATATGTTAAAGGCTCCAAACGGCCGCGCGAAGTGACGGAAGAATAATAATAATAATAATTAAAGCTGCAAGCAGCATTGAGGCCCTCGCAGCTTAGCGCCGCTCGGACCTTATTGAGGCGACCGCGCGAGCTCCAGCTCGTCCGCTCGGTCGCCATTTCGAAGTCTCTCGTGTCTACTCCGCACCAGGGGTGCACACGCACAATAAATCTGGTTCAGATCGGATGATGTCTCACTGAGATATAACAGTTTGAATAATCTAGGGGGCGCTATGGAGTTATATGTCAAACCACAAAATCAATGTGTCTACAAGTGCTCACTGATGATGCACAATAAATCTGGGTCAGATCGGATGATGTATCACTGAGATATAACTATAGAAATAATGTAGGGGGCACACTTGAGTTAAATGTTAACCCACCATATCAATGTGTCCACAAGGGCTCACTGATGATACACAATAAATCTGGTTCAGATCGGATGATGTATCACTGAGATATAACAGTTTGTATAATCTAGGGGGCGCTCTGGAGTCATATGTTAATCCACAATATTAATGTGTCCACAATGTCTCAATGATGATACACAATAAATCTGGTTCAGATCGGATGATGTATCACTGAGATATAACTGTAGTAATAATATAGGGGGCGCTATGGAGTAAAAATTTACATAACATTATCAATGTGTGTCGAAGTGTTCACTGATAAAGCACAATAAATCTCGTGTAGATTGGATAATGTATCACTAAGATATAACTGTAGTAATAATATAGGGGGCGCTATGGAGTAAAAATTTACATACCATTATCAATGTGTATAGAAGTGTTCACTGATGAATCACAATAAATCTCGTGCAGATCGGATAATGTATCACTAAGATATAACTGTAGTAATAATATAGGGGGCGCTATGGAGTAAAAATTTACATACCATTATCAATGTGTGTCGAAGTGTTCACTGATAAAGCACAATAAATCTCGTGCAGATCGGATAATGTATCACTAAGATATAACTGTAGTAATAATACAGGGGGCGCTATGGAGTAAAAATTTACATACCATTATCAATGTGTGTAGAAGTGTTCACTGATGAATCATAATAAATCTCGTGCAGATCGGATAATGTATCACTAAGATATAACTGTAGTAATAATATAGGGGGCGCTATGGAGTAAAAATGTACATACCATTATCAATGTGTGTCGAAGTGTTCACTGATAAAGCACAATAAATCTCGTGCAGATTGGATAATGTATCACTGAGATATAACTGTAGTAATAATATAGGGGGCGCTATGGAGTAAAAATTTACATACCATTATCAATGTGTATAGAAGTGTTCACTGATGAATCACAATAAATCTCGTGCAGATCGGATAATGTATCACTAAGATATAACTGTAGTAATAATATAGGGGGCGCTATGGAGTAAAAATTTACATACCATTATCAATGTGTATAGAAGTGTTCACTGATGAATCACAATAAATCTCGTGCAGATCGGATAATGTATCACTAAGATATAACTGTAGTAATAATATAGGGGGCGCTATGGAGTAAAAATTTACATACCATTATCAATGTGTGTCGAAGTGTTCACTGATAAAGCACAATAAATCTCGTGTAGATCGGATAATGTATCACTAAGATATAACTGTAGTAATAATACAGGGGGCGCTATGGAGTAAAAATTTACATACCATTATCAATGTGTGTAGAAGTGTTCACTGATGAATCATAATAAATCTCGTGCAGATCGGATAATGTATCACTAAGATATAACTGTAGTAATAATATAGGGGGCGCTATGGAGTAAAAATTTACATAACATTATCAATGTGTGTCGAAGTGTTCACTGATAAAGCATAATAAATCTTGTGCAGATCGGATAATGTATCACTAAGATATAACTGTAGTAATAATATAGGGGGCGCTATGGAGTAAAAATTTACATAACATTATCAATGTGTCCACAAGGGCTCACTGATGATGCACAATAAATCTGGTTCAGATCGGATGATGTATCACTGAGATATAACAGTTTGAATAATCTAGGGGGCGCTCTGGAGTCATATGTTAGCCCACCATATCAATGTGTCCACAAGGGCTCACTGATGATGCACAATAAATCTGGTTCAGATCGGATGATGTATCACTGAGATATAACTATAGAAATAATGTAGGGGGCGCACTTGAGTCAAATGTTAGCCCACCATATCAATGTGTCCACAAGGGCTCACTGATGATGCACAATAAATCTGTTTTAGATTGGATGATGTATCACTGAGATATAACTATAGAAATAATGTAGGGGGCGCACTTGAGTCAAATGTTAGCCCACCATATCAATGTGTCCACAAGGGCTCACTGATGATGTACAATAAATCTGGTTCAGATCGGATGATGTATCAGTGAGATACAACAGTTTGAATAATCTAGGGGGCGCTATGGAGGCTATCTGCTAATTAGCATAAACACTTGTTCAAGGGGTGGGTAATGATCGATCATGATGATTTTGGTACTCCTCAGGTCAAATCTGTGGAGTTTAGAACCAAACGTATGGTGACGGCGTTACGTCTTACTTCGCCACGTCACCACGCCCACTTGCTCCACTTGCTCCACCCAAAACGAACAGTGCTGGAAAGCTTGTTACACCAACATGTCTTCGGTGACTGGATACAATGTCACGCTGATTAGGTAACAGGGATCCCATATGGACCGTTCAACGTAAAACTTTACACTTCCTGTTGTCAGGGGGCGTGGCTTAAGTGATGTCATGATTTGACCATACAGTTTTGCAGGGGACCGGATGTGGGTCAATCACTGAAGGTTTGATGTATTAGACAGTTTTCGTGTAAGAGCTGTAAGCGTTTCGTTTTTCATGGCGAGATGTCCAACTTTGAGGTCTGGCCCCGCCCCTTCAGCATGCATGAAAACGCACAGTTTTGATAACATTTGTTCCCCCGTGCCTTATAAAGAAACTGGCCAAGTTTGAATCAAATCGAGCGAAATCCCTAGGAGGAGTTCGTTGAAATGCAAAGGCTGTAAACGGCCAAAAAGGGGTGAAAATTTGGTCATCGTTCCAAAATGGCCGCCTTACCATTTATCGTACAACATTGGTGCCAGAGGGTTTTCTGTGCATCTTGGTGAGTTGGACAAGTGTACCAAATTTCATGATTCTACGTCAAACTAAGGTCAATGCAGAGGGTATTTTGAATATTTCTAGGGGGCGCTCTTGAGCCGTTTCTGTAGCGATTTGCTAATTAGCATAAAAACCTGTTCAAGGGGTGGGCAATGATCGATCATACTGATTTTGTCGTCATCTCAATGATGATACACAATAAATCTGGTTCAGATCGGATGATGTATCACTGAGATATAACTGTAGTAATAATATAGGGGGCGCTATGGAGTAAAAATTTACATAACATTATCAATGTGTGTCGAAGTGTTCACTGATAAAGCACAATAAATCTCGTGCAGATTGGATAATGTATCACTAAGATATAACTGTAGTAATAATATAGGGGGCGCTATGGAGTAAAAATTTACATACCATTATCAATGTGTATAGAAGTGTTCACTGATGAATCACAATAAATCTCGTGCAGATCGGATAATGTATCACTAAGATATAACTGTAGTAATAATATAGGGGGCGCTATGGAGTAAAAATTTACATACCATTATCAATGTGTGTCGAAGTGTTCACTGATAAAGCACAATAAATCTCGTGCAGATCGGATAATGTATCACTAAGATATAACTGTAGTAATAATACAGGGGGCGCTATGGAGTAAAAATTTACATACCATTATCAATGTGTGTAGAAGTGTTCACTGATGAATCATAATAAATCTCGTGCAGATCGGATAATGTATCACTAAGATATAACTGTAGTAATAATATAGGGGGCGCTATGGAGTAAAAATTTACATACCATTATCAATGTGTGTCGAAGTGTTCACTGATAAAGCACAATAAATCTCGTGCAGATTGGATAATGTATCACTGAGATATAACTGTAGTAATAATATAGGGGGCGCTATGGAGTAAAAATTTACATACCATTATCAATGTGTATAGAAGTGTTCACTGATGAATCACAATAAATCTCGTGCAGATCGGATAATGTATCACTAAGATATAACTGTAGTAATAATATAGGGGGCGCTATGGAGTAAAAATTTACATACCATTATCAATGTGTGTAGAAGTGTTCACTGATGAATCACAATAAATCTCGTGCAGATCGGATAATGTATCACTAAGATATAACTGTAGTAATAATATAGGGGGCGCTATGGAGTAAAAATTTACATACCATTATCAATGTGTGTCGAAGTGTTCACTGATAAAGCACAATAAATCTCGTGCAGATCGGATAATGTATCACTAAGATATAACTGTAGTAATAATACAGGGGGCGCTATGGAGTAAAAATTTACATACCATTATCAATGTGTGTAGAAGTGTTCACTGATGAATCATAATAAATCTCGTGCAGATCGGATAATGTATCACTAAGATATAACTGTAGTAATAATATAGGGGGCGCTATGGAGTAAAAATTTACATAACATTATCAATGTGTGTCGAAGTGTTCACTGATAAAGCATAATAAATCTTGTGCAGATCGGATAATGTATCACTAAGATATAACTGTAGTAATAATATAGGGGGCGCTATGGAGTAAAAATTTACATAACATTATCAATGTGTCCACAAGGGCTCACTGATGATGCACAATAAATCTGGTTCAGATCGGATGATGTATCACTGAGATATAACAGTTTGAATAATCTAGGGGGCGCTCTG
The DNA here is from genome assembly GCA_038048925.1 of Garcialebias charrua. Taxonomy (NCBI): domain Eukaryota; kingdom Metazoa; phylum Chordata; class Actinopteri; order Cyprinodontiformes; family Rivulidae; genus Garcialebias; species Garcialebias charrua. The sequence continues at coordinate 2,272 of JBBPBX010099914.1, read as the reverse complement.
GAGTCATATGTTAGCCCACCATATCAATGTGTCCACAAGGGCTCACTGATGATGCACAATAAATCTGGTTCAGATCGGATGATGTATCACTGAGATATAACTATAGAAATAATGTAGGGGGCGCACTTGAGTCAAATGTTAGCCCACCATATCAATGTGTCCACAAGGGCTCACTGATGATGCACAATAAATCTGTTTTAGATTGGATGATGTATCACTGAGATATAACTATAGAAATAATGTAGGGGGCGCACTTGAGTCAAATGTTAGCCCACCATATCAATGTGTCCACAAGGGCTCACTGATGATGTACAATAAATCTGGTTCAGATCGGATGATGTATCAGTGAGATACAACAGTTTGAATAATCTAGGGGGCGCTATGGAGGCTATCTGCTAATTAGCATAAACACTTGTTCAAGGGGTGGGTAATGATCGATCATGATGATTTTGGTACTCCTCAGGTCAAATCTGTGGAGTTTAGAACCAAACGTATGGTGACGGCGTTACGTCTTACTTCGCCACGTCACCACGCCCACTTGCTCCACTTGCTCCACCCAAAACGAACAGTGCTGGAAAGCTTGTTACACCAACATGTCTTCGGTGACTGGATACAATGTCACGCTGATTAGGTAACAGGGATCCGATATGGACCGTTCAACGTAAAACTTTACACTTCCTGTTGTCAGGGGGCGTGGCTTAAGTGATGTCATGATTTGACCATACAGTTTTGCAGGGGACCGGATGTGGGTCAATCACTGAAGGTTTGATGTATTAGACAGTTTTCGTGTAAGAGCTGTAAGCGTTTCGTTTTTCATGGCGAGATGTCCAACTTTGAGGTCTGGCCCCGCCCCTTCAGCATGCATGAAAACGCACAGTTTTGATAACATTTGTTCCCCCGTGCCTTATAATGAAACTGGCCAAGTTTGAATCAAATCGAGCGAAATCCCTAGGAGGAGTTCGTTGAAATGCAAAGGCTGTAAACGGCCAAAAAGGGGTGAAAATTTGGTCATCGTTCCAAAATGGCCGCCTTACCATTTATCGTACAACATTGGTGCTAGAGGGTTTTCTGTGCATCTTGGTGAGTTGGACAAGTGTACCAAATTTCATGATTCTACGTCAAACTAAGGTCAATGCAGAGGGTATTTTGAATATTTCTAGGGGGCGCTCTTGAGCCGTTTCTGTAGCGATTTGCTAATTAGCATAAAAACCTGTTCAAGGGGTGGGCAATGATCGATCATACTGATTTTGGTACTCCTCGGATCAAATCTGTGGATTTTAGAACCAAACGTATGGTGATGGCGTTATGTCTTACTTCGCCACGTCGCCACGCCCACATGCTCCACCAAAAACGAACAGTATTGGAATGCTTGTTACACCAACATGTCTTCGGTCACTGGACACAATGCCACGCTGATTAGGTAACAGGGGTCCGATATGGACCGTTCAACGTAAAACTTTACACTTCCTGTTGTCAGGGGGCGTGGCTTAAGTGATGTCATGATTTGACCATACAGTTTTGCGGGGGACCGGATGTGGGTCAATAACTGAAGGTTTGATGTATTAGACTTTTTTCGTGTAAGAGCTGTAAGCGTTTCGTTTTTCATGGCGAGATGCCCAACTTTGACGTCTGGCCCCGCCCCTTCAGCATTCATGAAAACGCACAATTTTGATATCGTTTGTTCCCTCGTGCCTTATGATGAAACTGGCCAAGTTTGAACCAAATCAAGCGAAATTCATAGGAGGAGTTCGTTCAAATGCGGAGGCTGTAAACGGCCAAAAAGGGGTGAAAATTTGGTCATCGTTCCAAAATGGCCGCCTTACCATTTATTGTACAACATTGGTGCCAGAGGGTTTTCTGTGCATCTTGGTGAGTTGGACAAGTGTACCAAATTTCATGATTCTACGTCAAACTAAGGTCAATGCGGAGGGTATTTTGAAAATTTCTAGGGGGCGCTCTTGAGCCGTTTCTGTGGCAATTTTTGCCACGCCCCCAAAATATGTAATTTTTCACCAGTCCTGACGAGTCCGCCAAATTTGGTGAGTTTTCATATATGATAAAGCCCCCAAAAGGCCACTTCAAGAGGGACTAGAATAAAAATAATAATAATTAAAGCCGCAAGCGGCGTTGAGGCCCTCGCAGCTTAGCGCCGCTCGGACCTTATTGAGGCGACCGCGCGAGCTCCAGCTCGTCCGCTCGGTCGCCATTTCGAAGTCTCTCGTGTCTACTCCGCACCAGGGGTGCGCACGCACAATACATCTGGTTCAGATCG
>JBBPBX010099913.1:0-12452 GCA_038048925.1 Garcialebias charrua | reverse complement strand
TTGGAGTTTTTCCACCAGGTATGCCTACACCATGGTCGATGTATTCATTGCGCGAGCCGCGAGGCCCTGAGCCTTGTAGCACTTCTCAAGTTGTTTCTCCGAAGCGCGGCAGGCCCTGCTGGGTAGTGTGGGTTTCGTCCCCGTGGTTGTAGGGGCCAAGTGAGCCGCCAGTCTCCTCTATCAGGGGTTCGTTGGCAAGGCCTGCCGTCTCCATTCCTGTGATGTCAAGGAGTCGGGATAATGGCAGCATGATGGAAGCTCCGGGTTCAGCCCAGGAGCGTTTGAGCTCCATTAGGAAGTCCGGGAAAATGGGCATTTTCTGCGACGTTGTTGGTTGTTTCGCGTAGAAGTAGCTTCCCGCTAGCCTTGTAGCCTGTTGGCGAGGCGTGGGGTCTAGCCACGTGACCTGCAGGGCATCTGCCGCCCTGTGGCACAGGTCGGACAGGGCAGGTACCGACAAGTCCGGTTCCGGTAAGATTTGCGCCAGGTTCTGGGAGGAATCAACAGTTTCACCTTTGTGACCATATTCGGCGTCTTGGTCAGACACTTCAGGCGTCGAGTCCTCGGCGGCAACCGAGGAGTCCGACATGTTGTCCTCTCCGACTCGGCCGTTGCATTCCAGGTCCACATTGTCAGGCTCCGGTTCAGGAGTGAGCACTTTAGTGTGACGTGCGACCTTCAGCGCTGCGTTTCTAGTCATGGACTTAGCCAACGCGTCAGCCCGTCGTTTCCTCACTACTGCCGACATTCAACGGCAGTGAGAGCAGGAGTCGGGGAATTCTAGCGCTTTCCTCGCGTGCAGAATCCCTAGGCAGACAGGACAGGCCTCGTGGGTGTCCGTCGCCGAGAGGGAGTAGCCGCAGCCGCTGGGGCATTGGCGCGAGCGAGGACTCGTCGTCTTGGTTTTCCTCCTCCTTGTCCTCCGTTTTCCCTTCTCGGGAACCATGTCCAGCTAGAAGCGTCGAAGTTGTTCCTAGTTTTCTTTTGTTTGAAACCATCTTCTCTGTCGTCTTGCTTTCGCTGGTTAGCCTGCTAATGATAGCAGGAGGTTGTGACGCAGTTAGCGCCGTCGAGCGAAAAGCTACGGAAAGAAGAAAACGTCGAAGGCGAGTAGAAAAACGCCGGACCAGCTTTCGCCAACCCAGCATTACGCAGGAAAATTTCTCTATATGCTCAGTGTAGGGAGCAAGCTCACCTCAGTCGAGCGATGCGACAACAGAGAAGTCCCACGAAGTTCAGGTGTTAAGCGAGTTGAAGGGCAAAAAAGAGAAAGATGGAGGGGCGCAAGCCGCTTAAGTACCCAGAGGGCGGGGCCTCTGGCGCGGCGGTGACGCCCCTAGCCGTAAAGGCATGAGTATATTCCTTCAGGTAATCGCGCGGGGGCGCAATTCCCATAGCAAGTATGTTGCACCGAGAGACCGACTGAAAGGGAACCTATTTTGTCGACTAAATCCTAAATTAATTGAACAGATTCATTGGATTGAACTTTATATGACAAGTCTAGACATTAGTGATGTAATGGCAGTTTTATTTAAATTAGCTGGTAAAATGATGTACACAGCATGAGTATAATTGCATTATATACTGCATATAGTTATGTACAGTATGGTTTGAATTAAAATCAGAAGTCAGTTTTAAGAGTGTACTTGTGCAAGCACGCTATGTCCACAGAATTGACAAATATGAAGTTTTGCAAAAGTTTTACTTAGGGATGTGCCGATCAGGTTTTTTGAAACCGATACCGATACCGATCACCTATGTGTGACGATCACCGATACCGATCAAAAAACCGATTGTCAATATGTGAGCCGATCACATGACCGATCACATAACCGATCACCGATCACCGATCAAATGGATTACCTGTAATTTATGAGTGCTGCTTCTGGCTACAACATCTGAAAACTTTTCAGATCTTGTAGCCAGAAGCAGCACTCATGTTATTTTCAGAACCATAAAATCACCATTCAGACAAAAACATTTTTAATCATTTATTTCAGAAAACAAAAAAAATAAACTGAATAAAAAACACATCTATTACTAAAAAACTAAAATACCCCATACCAGTTGCTACTTACTAACTTTGAATAAAAAATAAACTGAATAAAAAACACATCTATTACTAAAAAACTAAAATACCCCATACCAGTTGCTACTTACTAACTTTGAATAAAAAATAAACTGAATAAAAAACACATCTATTACTTCATATAAAAAACTAAAATACCCCATTTGCAACTTAAAGCTGCACTATGTAACTTTGTAGTGCAGTCTGTAATTTTTCTAAAAAAATAATATAAATATTTCTTCACTCTGTCACTATCTACTGACAGACTGATGTTACACAAAGTAATTTATGAAAAAAACTATTTCCCTTGCTTCTCTATCAGCATTTATAAAAACACTAAAAACACAGATTGACCCGTCCTTTACTGTGTTTTTAGTGTTTTTATGCTGATAAAAAGCAAGGGGACTATAGTTTTTTTCAGAGATTACTTTATCTAACATCAGTCTGTCAATAGATTGTGACAAGAGTGAAGAAATATGTTTAAATTATTTTTTTTAGAAAAGTTACACACTGCACACACAAAAGTAGCAGGTAGCTCATAGTCAGACTCATAAACACGTAATGCTCTTTTTTGCTCAAGGAGACTTTGGAGCATATAATAGGTGCTATTCCACCTTGTGCTGACATCTTGTTGCAGTCTTTTGGTGGGCTGGCCCAGTTGTTTTTGTACACTTAGAAGTCTTGAATATGCTAAGGGAGAGTGTCTGAAGTGCCCCACAATGCGTCTCCCTTTAGCAATAATGTCATTTATACTGCGCTGCGACAGCACTGCGTCATGAATGGCCAGCTGCAGGGTGTGTGCCATACACCCTAAACTTTGTAATCCAGAGTCTGTCATAGCTTTCACCATGTTTCTGGCATTGTCTCTTAAAATCACGTGTATCTTGTCCTTTGGAATATTCCATGTCTGAAACATTTTCTCAAATGTGGTTGCTAACGCTACAGCAGTGTGGGAGCCAGAAAACTCCTGGGCATGAAGAACAGCTTTCTGTGGTTTAAAATCTGGATCAATCCAGTGAGCAGTTAAACTTAGCATCGACACAGGACTGACATCCGAGCTCCATATATCACTTGTGAAACTCACAGAGGACGAGACAGCTACTTTAAGCAGGCTTTCGACGTGAGAGTAAACAGTCTGGTGGAGCTCAGGCAGGGCCACGTCTGTAAAATATTTCCGTCCCGGTAGCACGTAGCGGGGCTCCACGTGAGAGAGCAGTCGGCGGAACCCGGTGTCTTCCACCACTGAGAACGGCTGGTCATCTAGCCCGATGAATTCTATGATTTTTCGGGTTATTTGTTTAGCTTTCTGCCCGTCACGCTCGTACGGGCGAGTGTTAGCAAGTGTGGGCTGCGTTAGCTGGCGTCCGAATGCTGCTGCTGCTCCTCGTGTCTTCTCTGCTGCGAGACGCGAAAACTCACCAAACTCTTCCAAGTGCTTGGTCTTTAAATGACGAATTAGGTTTGTAGTGTTGAAAGACTTCGTCAAACTTCCTCCACGAGGTACTTTTTCGTCGCACGATTTGCACTTTGCAAACTTCGATTCATTCTCACACACGGTGTAAAACTTCCAGACGGCAGACATGTTTGTTTCGAGCTGCTTCCTCTACGCGCATGCGCAATTTATACCCACTGAGCGGGAGGGAGGGAGGGAGGAGCGGGGAGGAGCGGGGTGAAACTGCGGGGTGGGGGACAAACTGAATGCTGCACAGGCTTGCTGCTCAGCTCTGTGATCGGTAATTGAAGGCAAAAGCCGATCACATCCGCTTTAATGATTATCGGTGACGATTGATCGGTTTCCGATCGATCGGCACATCCCTAGTTTTACTGGATGAAAGGAAGCTGGCATGCAATATGGCAACCAGTCTTGGGATGCACAATTTTTTTCTCTCAAAAATCTATATCTTTCTCTCTATAATCCTCCCTTCACACATTTATCTTGCTCCTTTTATCCCCTCTATCTGGACTTGCTCTGCTTTTTATTCTGTCCATGCCAACATCACTTTAGTGTACAGGGGATTCCTGCCAGGCCTTCTGCCTCCCAGCAAGGCAAGCCTGTGTTCATTGAGGGGTGGGAAGGCTTGACAGGTTAGAAGAACAAAGACATATGCTTCAAAATGCCACTCTTCACTCTCTCCCAGATAAAACAGCAGTTAATGGCAACACATCTATGCTGAAGACCCGTGATGTGACATTAACTAATGCTGAAGAAGATGGACAAACTAACAGGAAGTACCAGTAAGTCAGTTTTCTGTCCCTTGGATAACTACATGGGTGTGTTAAGACCCTGTACAGTATTTGTTTTCAGCTTCTCATTTTTGCATTTTTTGTCTTTGCCACAAGTATTTTTCAAAATAAAATATTCATTATTGTGATTGCTTCATGTTGCTTAGCCAAATTTTGTTTTTGAGGTAAAGAAAAAAATGAATACCTTTGTGTTTTGTGAAAGTCTCCTGATGGTACTGTACTTTTTATTTTTGTTCTTCTTTCAGGGGCCGCAACAGCGAGGCATCCTCCTCCACCTCATTCTGTCCTCTGCATCCTTTGTCTTCAGTCCACCTACCTCTATGTCCTCTCTAACTGCATCCATATATCTCCTCTTTGGCCTTCCTCTTTGTCTTTTTCCTGGCAACTCCATTTCCACCTATATCTTTCTATCCACTGTCCCTCCTCTGGACATGTCCAAACCATCTCAGTCTGCCTCCCTAACTGTATCTCCCAGTTGTTCAACATGTGCTGTACCTCTGATGATCTAATTCCTAACCTTATCCATCTTTCTCACTCCTATAGAGAACCTCAACCTCTTCACTTCTGCCAGTTCTAGTTCTTTCTCCTGTTTTTTTGTCATTGCCACTGTCTCCAGACCATACAACATAGCTGGTCTCACCACTGTCTTGTAAACTTTTCCTTTGACCTTTGCTGACACCTTTTTGTCACAAATCACTCCTGAAACTTTTCTCCATCCACTCCATCCTGCCTGGACTCTCTTTTTCACCCCTTTACCACATTCCCCATTTTCCTGGACAGTTGACCCCAAGTACTTGAAGTCCTGCACCTTTGTGACCTCTGATCCTTGTAGACGCACTGTTCCACCAACATCCCTCTCATTCACACATGTACTCTGTCTTACTACAGCTGACTTTAATTCCTCTTCTTTCAAGTGAATACATCCACCTCTCCAAGTTCTCTTCCACCTCTTCCCTGTTCTCACCACAGATCACAATGTCATCTGCAAACATCGGGATTCCTGCCTGACCTCATCTGTTAGTCGGTCCATCACCAGAGCAAACAAGAAGGGGCTCAGAGCGATCCTTGATGCACTCCCACCTCCACCTTGAAGCTATCTGTCACTCCTACAGCACATCTCACCACTGTCCTGCTGTCTTCATACATGTCCTGTACCATTCTCAACATACTTTTCTGTCACTCCAGATTTCCTCATGCAATATCACACCTCCTCTCTTGGCACCCTGTCATATGCTTTTTCTAAATCCACAAATGCAAAGAAGTTCTTTATGACTTCTCCATCAGCATCCTCAAAGCAAAGATGACATATGTGGTGCTCTTTCTTGGCATGAAACTGCTGCTCAAACATTGTTTTCTCTTGTCTAAGTCTTGCTTCCACAACTCTCTTCCAGATCTTCATTGTTTGACTCATCAACTTAATTCCCATGTAGCTACTACAACTGTTTACATCACCCTTGTTCTTTAAAATGGGCACCAGCACATGCACTTCTCCATTCCTCAGGTGTTTTCTCACCCTCAAATATGCCATTAAATATTTGAGGCAAAACCTTCACTGCAATCTCTCCTAGACATTGTCAAACCTCCAATGGTATGTCATCAGGTCCTACTGCCTTCCTCTTCATTCTTTTCAGGTATTTCTGAACTTCACCCTAACTAATATTTCCCATTTCCTGGTCCACAGATTCTATGACCTCTACGAATAAAGTCCAGTTGTTCTGTATTGAACGCCTTTTTTGATTTTATCATGTCCTGGACGACTGAGAATCTTCACCAGCATATGACCTCTACTCTTCTTTCTCTTTCATTCTCTTCATTCACTCCTCAAAGTACTCCTTCCATCTTCCCATCACTCTCTTCTCACTTGTTAAACCATTGCCATTCCTATCTTTAACAAACCTAACCTGTTGCACATCCTTTCCAGCCTGATCGCTCAGTTTTACCAATTAGTCCTTTTAAGCCTCTTTAATGTCCAGCCTCCTATACAATTCATTACATGTCTTCTGCTTTGCCTTTGCTACCTCCCTCTTTGCTCTTTGTCCAATCTCTTTGTATTCCTGTCTACTTTCTTCAGTACTCTCACTGTCAAAGAAGCCAATAACCATTTGTTCTTGGCTAATCTCTTTCTTTGTATAACTTCCTGCATTTCATTATTCCACCACCAGGTTTCCTTATCGTCTATTCTCTGACCAGATGACACACCAAGTATCTTCCTATGTCTCTAATTACTGTTGATGTAGTAGCCCAGTCATGCACGAGGAAGCTCTTTGTTAACACACAGACCCAACATATCCAATCACAACTCTTTCCTCCCTGGGAATACTCTATAATTTCACTCAGATCCTTCCAAAATTTCTCTTTCTCCTCCACGTCACATCCAACCTTTCTAACTTCAGGCACATCACCCTATCTGACAATCTCTTCACCTCTATTACATTCTTTGCCAACTCCTCCTTCAGGACCACACCTACTCCATTTCTCTTTCTCTCCACACCACATCGTAAAATAGTTTGAACCCTGCTCCAATACTGCAAACTTTGCAGCCCTTCCACTTGGTCTCTTGGACACAAAAAAAATCTACCTTCCTTCTCTGCATCATGTCAGCCAGCTCTCTACCTTCGCTTGTCATTGTCCCCTCATTTAGAGTTGCCACCCTCAGTGCTACATTCTTGATTTTCCTGTTCTTCCTCTGTCTCTGATATTTTTCCCTACTTGTGTTCTTTGACAAACAGTAGCACAATTTTTGCTGGGACTGTGTTTGTCAACAGCACCATTGGCAGTTGTTGTTAACCTGGGCCTCAGGTCCAATATGATGTTGCTTAGATGAACTTGCATGTTAATCTGACAAGGTTAAATCAGGTCCACTGGATGGGTTCCACTTTCATATTACATGAATATTGCAGCAAAATCAACAACATAAATGAATAAAATCGACATTGTCTTACACAGAAATATAATATTTCTCCTGGACGTGACTTCAGGCTAAAGAGGAACTGCTACAGCTAGCTGCTAGTATTTGCACTAGTAAATCCAGCCAGTTGTGAAATTTTGATCAATCCACTTTGATCAAATAATTGTCAGATAATCCATCAAGTTGAAACTGATTTCTTATTTCTTCAAACTGATGTCTTTCAAAGAGCCATCTACAACAGGTAAGATATTAACTGCTGATACTTATTCCATCAAGCCTGATCTCAAAAGATTAAAAATATCCCTGTTAAATACTGCACTTTCCTATATGATTTTTATGGTTCCTGCAGCTTTAATTATGTATTTTATTTGCCATATGGAAAAATATTTTAAATATATTGATCATGTTTTGTGATTAAATTCAAAACACAAGACAGCAAGAGAAAAAAAATCTTTGATATTCTGTCCAATCAAGAAAGCGGATAAATGAGTGTGTTCCCACGTTAGCATTTAAAGAGGGCAGACCTACAGTGACCTGCACAGCTGAGCGCCCATTCAGAGTGAAAGAAATGGAAATGTCAACAGTTGAAGTCAGTGAGGCAAGAAGAGAAAAGAAAAGAAAATTGTCTGATTTTTGAAAAACATAGGGTGTCATGGAGTTAGATATATATTATCCAACTCCACTGCAAAGGAAGCAAGTGCACATTGTTTAAAAATGATTGTGTTTCTTGTTGCAGACAAAAATAAAATCAATATTAGAAGACAGGAGAAATAGCATGAAGCGTCAGCGATAAATAGATGTGACTGTATCTATTTGTTTGTGGACAAATTAATCAGGGCCCGTAGTTTAGAGTCTGCAAATTAATTCCAACCCTGCCAGAGTGAGATGAGTTAAACAGACATAACCTCAACAAGAAGAAGAGGAGGAGGAGGCAGAGGGTGCACACATCCAAGTTGAAAACAATATGGCAATAGATGAACACAGAGTGGGTCAAATGTTTTCTCCAGCGTTTAAAGTCTTTAATAAACAAAAAAAAAATCATTTGTTGCACTAATCCACAGCTCTTCTTTTCAATTAGTGGGAAGGTCAAGATTGTCAGAAGGAAGCAAATGAAGCACGGCTTAAGATTTTAATGAGGCTGCACACTAACCGTGAGATGCTCCAACCTTATGGCTGAGAGGATTTTCTTTTCCATTATCAAATTCAGTTTGAATAATCCCAAATTTCCTTACAGTGTTTGATAGGCAGAGAGACAGTTTACAAGTGATTTTCAGCTTGATCTAGGTTTTGACCCTTTGGGTTGTAGGTGCAACCATTCGGTCAACAGTCGCTTCCAATCACATCTCAGCTTTAACCAATATGTCAAATAGGTTTTAAAGATGTGCTTAAATGTCAGGGGATTTTTGGTCAAGGTCAAGGATGTTTATCACCAACTAATGTTAAATTAATGATGAACCATGTGTGTGAGTTCAGAGAGTTATTTTCTTTCAGAAAGGAGCCGATTTGATCTTGCATGTACAGCTGGGAGGCCGAGGTCATCATGGACTGTCTGTAATAATAATAATGAATTTAATTTATAACGCACTTTTCATTAATGAAAATCTCAGTGTCTGCTGTGATCGCTGTTAAGCGTGTATTATATAAATAATTCTCACACACACTGCTGGTGCAGATTCTCGCGACTGGGCTCCACAAAATATGGAACTTCTGTGATCTATGTAAGCCTGTTGTCTGCCCTTCCAAGTAAAACATTTAAAATAAACATCTTCTCATGTCCTCAAGTGTGGCTTCTTTCAGTAAGTAAGATGAACAGGGGGTATTTTTATCCCCAAAAAAATTACTAACTATTTTTGTCACCCATTTACAGAGAGCAAAAACAGGAAATAGAAATACCCACGTTCCCTCCTTCCGTCTGTTTGAGCATGACAACTTCAAATAAAAGTGAGGTACCGACTTCCATTTTGGTTTGTGGATGCATCAAGAAGGGTTCCTTTCTAAAATTGGGTTGCCATGTCAAAATCCAAGATGGCAACCCCAATCATTTGAGGAAACTATGCTTTCTAGTTTTTAAATTGCACAAAAGTATACTTTTCTCAAATGATTGGGGTGGCCAAAGGAAAATCTATGGTGGCTAAGGCCACCAATGGCCACCCACTGGCTTCAACATTGCACCTGGTGGTGGACAAAAAGCTCTCCAGGATCTGTCACTCTGTGCTGCCTTAAACAAGAAAAATATAAAACTACTTAATTATTAAGTTATATACAATAAAAGTATTGCATAACCAAAGAATTTCTGCACAAACTGTCCTGGGAGTGCACGTCTCAAAGGACCTGTCCTGGAGCAGGAACACTGCAGCACTGGCCAAGAAGGCTCACCAGCGCCTCTACTTTCTCCGCAAGCTGAAAAGGGCTGGAGCTTCAACCCCCATCATGTGCACCTTCTACAGAGGTGCCATAGAAAGTGTCCTGACCAGCTGCATCACTGTGTGGTTTGGTGCATGTACTGCATCATGCCGCAAGAGCCTCCAGCGCATCGTGAGAGCAGCTGAGAAGATCGTCGGCACCTCCTTCCCCTCACTGCAGGACTTACACAGCAACCGCCTCACTCGGAAAGCCCTCTGCATGGCAGGTGATCCCACACACCCACTACACAGCTGCTTCAGACTGCTGCCATCAGGGAGGAGACTGAGGAGTCTCCAGGCTCGAACCAGCAGACTGAGAGACAGCTCTGTTCATCAGGCAGTCAGGATGCTAAACACTCTGCCTGCTCTGCCTCCCCTCCCATTTGAACTGCCTTAACACAAAAAACTTTCTCACACATTACCACTCAACACAAAGTTTTTAACACTGGACTCTGTGTCATCAAACGGGTTATTCACTAAACTCTCGGTCATGTGCTCATTCAGTTTGCACTACTTCTCATATTTGCACTAATGTTTGTATTACATTACTGCCTATAGTCATACTACTGTTTACATTCACTGTTTACATTTATTAATACGTTTACATTTATTACTACTGTTTACATTTACACTACTTTTATCTACACTACTGCAGATACATATACAGTATTCTCTGACTAGCCTTATCTAAGGATGCCAAATGTGCCTTATGTGCCTTACTGCATATGCCACTTTGCCTCTATACCAACATCAACTACCTCATACATATACTGTGTACATTAACTCATATGCTGCTGTGCCACTCTTTGCAAATGTCAATGCTAGAACCTTCAGTTTATTTTATAGATATACTTTTTATACTTTTTATACTACTATGCTGAAATGTCCTGCCAGACAGTGATTTATTTGTTTTTTTATACCGTCTATTATTGGTTTGCAAATCTTCAGCCAGTTTTAAAGCATATGTTGAATCTACATTCTTGTAACAAACACTGCCTTGTTAAATAAAGTTTACATAGAAATCAAGTAATCATGTTTTCATTCATGGCAGGCTTGTTGTCTCTGTAGATAAGTTTCACTTGTATAGTCAGTTTACATTTGTCTCTCGTTGGACACAAAGTAGTCATGGGGGATTCCTACAGTGGAAATGGACTTTTCAAATTGCAGCAACCACAACATGAAACAAACATAGCTCTTATACATCACAATCTTCCTGGGTTAAATAGTCCAAGGGTCCACAGCACCCCTCTGTCTAGACTGATCCAGTGTTTCCTCTCTCTTTCATCTGGTTTTCCTTGACTCAAAGCGCCTACTCTCATGTGGTTTTCTTTTCATAATCTTTCCTCAGTGGTCTTCTGTGATTCCAATCAAAGAGTAAAAAACTCTTTGATTTTGGTTTTGCTACTTTCTTCTCCCACTACTCTTCCCCACCTCCTCCTATCAGTCTCAGTCCTTTTGCCTATTTTTTTTACCTGGTTTATCATTGACATCATCCTTGTCAATTGGTTCCCCAGACTCAGTCCCCACAACGCTTTATCCTGGAAGCTTCTGGGACCCTCTTATCTCTGTGTGAACTCTTCTTTGTGTTTCATGAACCAACAGCCCAGTCTTTCAATTGGTTCCCCAGACTCAGTCCCCACAACGCTTTATCCTGGAAGCTTCTGGGACCCTCTTATCTCTGTGTGAACTCTTCTTTGTGTTTCATGAACCAACAGCCCAGTCTTTTTTATGATACTTTTTATCTGCCTTCCAGTGCAGTAAAAGCAGGTTTACTGGTCACAACTAATACATGAAAAGACTCGTGTAATAAAGCACAGCTGGGGATAATCAGCCATTGCACCTGTCATTAATTTCTCAGAGATAAAAGATACAGTAAAAACAAAAAAGTGCCAAGTCTTTAAGACGAGAATGTTTCCAAAAGAAATGAGAAACTCAGTAGAATGTTAACAGATTGCAATGGTTTATAATTAAAGTACTCCATTTAATTTCTTCTTCATCCCTTTATAGTAAATGTGACAGAGGTTTTACAACAATATGATCCAATCTGATAAAGTTGTTAAAGATGCTGCAGATTTTCTTACATTTTTTATTTTTAATATTTCTGCTTCATTCTTTCAAAAATAGTGTGGTTTTCTTTTTCTATGGTGAAAGTTTTATTTTTGTCTTTTATTCTAAACTAAAAAGCAGTTTCTGCCTAAAAAAAATGTAAGTACGATTGCAACATTGAATAGTACCGGTATGTAGTATTCTCCTCTGGCTCTTGCTCAAAACTAATGCTTGTCCTCCCCCTCCACCTGTTCTTCCTTTCCTCCTGCTTCTGCTCTCTGTGTGTCTCGGAACTCCTGGTACACATCCCCTGAATGAAAATACTATTATAGATCTAACGAGCTGGACTTTCAACAAAATCTACAAAATCTTTTCAACATTACGATAGGGTCCTAGAGAACCCTCTTGCCTGGCTGAGACTTACGCTGTGGGGTACATCAGAGATGAGCTAATGTGTCTCTGATTTCTGTCTCAGGAGGACGGACGTTTATATTTTGGATTTATAATAGCAGGGGTTTAGCTCTTTGGCCTCGGCAGGGCTCTGTTTTATCAACTTGAAGAAGACATTGGCAGCAGTTTTGGTCATGGCAAAGCTTCCAAGTCTGTGTTTGATTCGGGGTATGAGTACTCAAAATCAGTTGATTAATGAGCTAAACCGTAAGACGGAGGCAATTTGTGAGAATTGCAGGCCACCTGCGGCTTTAGGACTCGACAGCATGTGGGATCAACCTTGAAGAGGCTTATAACGTGGATCAGTGGAGTGGATTCCCATAATTTGGCCATT
>JBBPBX010099909.1:0-12453 GCA_038048925.1 Garcialebias charrua | reverse complement strand
CAAATTATGTATTGAACGACTGGAAACATTTTGATGAAACTTGAAAAAAGTAATAGTTAATGCACATATGCAACTGATTAGCATGGTTTGATCCAAACGACAACCCTCCTGAAATAAACACATTCTCCTCACCATTTTAGTGGATAATCTTAGTTTACAACCTTGCATGATGGGCAGCAGATTAAATATAATTCTTCAAGGACTTGGAACAACAAAAAAAAGATGTTCTCTCTGTGATTAAAAAAAACAAAACCAAAGGTAACCCCCAAAATAATCAGTTTTCTTGTAGTTGGATGTGCACTAATCAACTCATTCAGCAGCTCTTGGAGTCTGTGTACAATTATGCTTGTGAGTGTGTATGTGTGTGGTGGTGGTGGTGGTGGTGGTGGTAATGTTGCACTTGATGTTTTAAAATAATTAAAATTTAAAATTCTAGAATTGCGCTTCTCAATGTGGCTGCATGTTGGAGTTGCTCTCTTACATCCATTTTGAGATTTTGCTTTTAAAAACTTTAATTACTGTTTCTTTCTGGAGGTAAATAACTTTATCCAGATGATTTCTTCCTCTGGTATCAGATGCTGTGCCGCTGGAAGGATTTTTACTGAGACCTTTTTTACTTTAGAACATTTGTTATGATGCTTAACCATAACAACAAGGTAGTTTTCTACAACTGGGAGCTGCTGATTAATGTCTCAAAAGCTCAAATATTACCTCAACTACAGTCCCAAATCCCAAACGAGTTGAAAAGGAGGTGCCGTGGATGCATCTCCATGTACCTGGAGGCGGCGCTCAAGTGTCTGACCACCGAGGTCTTGGAGGTAGCAGGAAACAGTAGCTTGTGACAGCGGGAGGACCGAGATCATCCCTTGACACCTTAAAGTGCGTCTTTCACGTTAAACACATGTTGTTGCCTTTTCAACCTAACATGTCTAAAACTCAAATTTTCATCAAAAATACAGTTCATATCTCAAAATAAAATGTGCTACTACTACCTTTTTTGTCTTCCCTCGCTACTCTGTCTAAAAATAGTGCCCTCAGCGGTAAACCGGAAGTGACATCACAGGAGGGGAACGTTCGTGCTTTAGCTAAGAAAGATATGGGATCGCACCAGGAGGAGGCGACAGATTACAAAGTTGTTTTGACATAAGTATGTCATCTCTGACTATTACATCAAATATCTAGCCAAATAACTTCTAGATACAGTACAGTATATACTACCTAAAGCTAAAAATGGTTTATATTTACATATAGCCTAAATATAGAGATACATGTACAGCATTAATTACACCACTGATGGATTTAACTACATTAGCCTTAGCTCCCTAAACAATTACTTTTTCCATCCTAAACCACTCGGTGGATATTTTTTCTGCTTTCAGAGTGTAATTATAAAGGGTGTATTTACTTAACGATCACCTGTATAACACATTTGAGATGAAATTCGATTTTTTATTAATTTTTTAAGACATGCAACATGGTCGCGCTAGCTTAAAATTAGCATCGTATTTTGTTCCATCTAAAGTCACTTATATCGCCTAAACCACTCGGTGGATATTTTTTCTGCTTTCAGAGTGTAATTATAAAGGGTGTATTTACTTAACGATCTCCTGTATAACACATTTGAGATGAAATTCGATTTTTTATTAATTTTTTAAGACATGCAACATGGTCGCGCTAGCTTAAAATTAGCATCGTATTTTGTTCCATCTAAAGTCACTTATATCGCCTAAACCACTCGGTGGATATTTTTTCTGCTTTCAGAGTGTAATTATAAAGGGTGTATTTACTTAACGATCTCCTGTATAACACATTTGAGATGAAATTCGATTTTTTATTAATTTTTTAAGACATGCAACATGGTCGCGCTAGCTTAAAATTAGCATCGTATTTTGTTCCATCTAAAGTCACTTGTATCTCCTAAACCACTCGGTGGATATTTTTCTGCTTTCAGAGTGTAATTATAAAGGGTGTATTTACTTAACGATCGCCTGTATAACACATTTGAGATGAAATTCGATTTTTTATTAATTTTTTAAGACGCAACCGGGTGGACCTAGCTGCGGTTTAGCTCTGTATATTTCGTAATTTATAGCTCCTAACCTAAACCACTTTCAACCAAAAGATTAAAGGGGACCACACATGCAAAATTCACTTTTTAATGTTTTTTTTACTAAACTTTGGGTATTTACTTCATAAAAAAACAGTCCTTGTGCCAAAAAAATGCACCCAGTGGTTTATTTACTCTAAGTAGATTTATTTATTTTTGATAAATACACCAGGATTCACACTTCCTGCATTTATTGACGTCACAAGCCGCAGCCAAGCCGCAGCCAATCAGATCAAACCTGAGTCCAGCCCCTCACCTAGCAACCCCTGGTTAGGCTCAACCCACTTCTGTATTAAACACATGACTGTTGTTTTTCATGATTTCATCTCATCTTTTGTTTATATGTTCTTAATTTCATGTGTACAGCACTTTGTTGCAGCTGTGTTTTTTTAAATGGCTTTATAAATAAAGTATAATTGTTATTTTTATGTTTTAGTTCAATTTTTAGTGTATTTGCGATCGCTGCCAACGCGCAGCCGGCAAAAATTAAACGAGCGGACCACAGGCGGAAGGACCGGGTTCGACGGGACCCTCTTCCGGCGCGATGGAGCGGAGCTTCAACTGTACAGCCTTGCAGCAGCCTCGCAGCAGGCTCGCAGCAAGAGGACCTTCTCCTTACAGATTAATTTACGGGAGACACTTGGTGAACTTTGTGTTGTCTTCACTGGAACAGCGATAACTCCCAAAATCTCATCGCGTGCAACGAGCGGAGCTGGCGAAAACCGGAAGAGGAACAAGCTAACATTAGCTTCGGATTCGGGTGGTCTAATGCTAAAAGGAGCAGCAAACTGCGGCGCGCTCAGACGGGTTTCGGTAAGTTATCTTAAGCTAACACTAACAGTAAGTCAAATGAGTAATAAAAAAAGAGCTAATTTTAAAACAACAACACATTACAGATACTGGCTGTTACAGAGGGCGTGAACAGATCGTTGAAGGGCGTGGACTTCAAGAAACCGGTCGTTCAAAACGAAAGTTAAAAATGGCAGAATTAAAAAGGGTATAATTGATTATCTAATAATTATTTTGTGCATTAAATTGAAGGAATAGGGTCTGGATATCCCACAGAAATACCATAAAAATTTAAAAAATACATCTGAGGTCCCCTTTAATAAATTATATTCATGTCCTTACTTCTGAAGTCAATCCTGTGTTTGTTCAGGTCGCTGTCGTTGTAATCCTCCTGACAAATGCGGTCAAATCACAGAGTTGGTTGTGATGCTTCTGTTGGTGAAATCCGGCCTTTTCATCCGGACAAACCTCACCCAAGCTGTGAAAGCTGGCTTTTTTTGGTGCAGGAAATCGATGTCCAGACAAACTGGAGTTCGAACAACCCCCGCACACACAAATATTAACCATTATTGGACCTTTTTCACTTCAATACAACTCAATACAAAACAACAACTTCCGACTATGACGCCCCCTCTACTTTCGTCACGTGTCACGTGACTCCCAAACCGCGCCTTTTTTTTTTAGGCTCTGTTTTTTCCCCCTGATTTGTGTCTGTAAGGCTATTGGTATTAATTTGGAAAGCAGGGAGGATTATCAAAATTACTTTATTACCTCTAAATATTATGTTTCTGCCCAAAAAACTAACATGAAACATGCACTTTAAGTCTGTGGCGACGAGGGGTTCGGCAGGCTGCTGGGAGAAATGGCCATCACTCTGGGAGGAGTTCTACTCGACATTCAGGCAGTTCTGGTGCCCAAGAGGACCGAGAGGTCTGCTGGGTCCGGACGAATGGATCGGCATCTGCAGCCAGTTTCTTTGGATCCGGGACGGACTGTGAGGCTTTGCTAATTAAACCAGTGATTAATTGTCAGTTCAGGTTTCTTTGCAGCCATTGTGTGAAAAAGCAGAAGAACCCAATGACGGCAAAACACAGTCACACTCATCCTCCGACATGTGGATATAACAGATTACGAACAGCTCAGACGGGTTTTAATTCAGCTGTATTCCCAGATTTTGATCATCTTTAACTGATTTTGTTCTCCTTTGTTATTTACATTCAACTTGTGTTAACGCTCAGCTACGGATTCACCTGTCTGTGTTTCATCTTCCTTTCTTTCCTCTTGGTTTCATTACTGTTTTAATCAGCAAAAGAAGACAGATTAGACCCGACAAGCAATCCAGATGATATAACTGGAGCAAAACTTCAGCCTGGAACTCAGATGTCATAATCCAGTTACGGCTTGGTAACAGTTGGAGCTGTAACCTAATATTATTTTGCATGCAAATCCAATCCTGTTCAAACTTCATGAAGCGTTTAATACATAAATTGCTGCACATTTTGAGACTTCTTTTCTTTTTTTTGTTATTTTTTAGATTAGAATAGAAGCTGCACAGTTATTCTAGTGTTTAAAACAACTTCTGACATTGTCATCAGCTGTGTTTTCTGGCCCAGTTGCAGTGATGCCTGCGGGTTTGGCAGGTGAAACTGTCTGTCTCATAAACATGAGCCCGTTCAGTGAGGTGCACAATGGTTTTCAATTGTTGGCCTAAATATTTGATACCACCTACCTGACCACCCACAGACTTATGTATATACTTGTGCACATGCACATGCATAGCTTTATCTCAGATAATTGTCTTTCTTTTTATGCATGTTGTTAATTCTAACCATTGGTGCTTTATGCTGCTTCTGTATCTCTTTCAGGTTATGCTTGAATAAATAGTTTTTGATTGTTCAAAATGGGTTGTGCAAAAGTTATAAACAGTTAATATCTTACATGTGGTAGATAGCTCTTTGAACAACCTCAGTTTGAAGAAAATGGGTTTGATTCTGGCCAGATTGATGAGATCGTGGTAGTCTGAGCAGAACCACAGAGTGAATTGCTATTTTAAAAATCTTCACATGACAGTTATATGCTTAAAGTTTTATGGGTATAAAAAAAAACATGGAACAGTTTGTTGAGAGCTCTGTATGTCAGTAGTAAGACTTTAAATTATTGTCTGAGTTTGGCAGGGAACCAAGAGAGAAAAGCTAAAAATGGATAATCTGAGCTCTCCTAGCTTTCATTAGAACCCTGGCGGCAGCATTTTGGACTACCTGAATACTTTTTAGAGTTTTTTGGGGGGAACATCTAGATAACAAGAATTACAGTAGAAGTGATGAATGCACAAACTATCTTTTCTGCATCGTTTTGGGACAAGATGTTTCTCGTTATAGTAAAATTGCACAGGTTGAAAGTTGACAGATACATTTCTCCAGTTTGTTTGTCCAAAGAGCTATCTACAACAGGTAAGATATTAACTGTTCATAGCCTTTCCTCAGAGCTCCATTTCATAACATCTGAACTTTCCCTTTAAAAAGTTTCTTTCTTTCACCTAACAGTTTTGAACACATTCTTTTTAAACTGCTCACTGGGTGGAATATGCAGCGAATGCCCTTCACTGTCAGGCTGTTGGCTGCTCAGTCAAGCCTGAGGTCGGTGTGTGTTGGAGTGTTGTGTGTTTGGGCTAGCCTGACAGCATTAGTTGTTTTGGGGTCCAGCTGTCAGCAGAGGAGCAACTGATGAGCCCCTCAGCTGAAAAACAAACCCTGTCTAGTTTCTTTCATTCAACCAAAAGCCGAACTTCAACCTGGCGAATAGGGAGCATTTCCTCATATGTGCTGAGCTCTGAGTGTGGTGTTCATCCCTCATCCTCTCATCCTTTTACTTCCATCCAGACACTCATAATCATAGTTCTCCCGTTGTTTCAAGACTTGTGTGCATAATGTTATTAAGCCACAAAGTGATTTTCCTCTGTCTTCCTTGCCGTTTTCTTTCTCTCCAGTGACTCTCAATCTATCGCTACGTTTTCTCGAACCCATTATCACCATAGCAACTGTACAGTTGTTCACTTTGTTCCTCAAAATGCCTCTTTCTTGTTCACCCAGTCACAGTGTGAATCCCGTCTTTTAATTTCATTTTACTTTCAGAGTTTTTCTACTCGTCTAATTTTAAAACATTTAATACCTCGTTGCAATGTCTGGGGACCATTTAGTTTCCACACTCTGGTTGTGCATTGCATAAATACTTCTGCTGAGAACATAAAAATATCTAATACAACAACAACAAACAGAGCAAGCTTTGTTTAATCCATTCGTTAAACAATTAACTGTTATATGTATTTTATATTCTTTATGTATTTTATATTTCAATGTATTCCTGTTGGTCTTGACACTGTGTTTGTTTTTACACAATCTTATCTGATATGTTTCTTGCTGTAAAGTATTTTATTTTTTATTTTATTTTATAAAATGTGTTCATTTTAAAAATACAATACAAAATATTCCCATAAACAATAACATACAAAATATAAAAAAATGAAAGGTAGCAGAAAGAAAAAAAATCTTATTATATCTGCCCCTTTTTTCAAACAATTAGTTCAATAAAAAAATAAATTTCAGTAGCAGAACAAAATGAATATCTTTCTAATTTTTTAACTCTAATACAATACACATTACCGTCATTGATCCTGCGGGCTGCTGAGACCGCGAGATCTAGTCTTCTAGCATTGTATCTGGGTGCTGTAGCTGCTGGGCCGCAGCTACCATCAATAGGCTAGTGAGCCTCGTGACCAGGCCTCGGCCTTCGGCTAACAAACCGAATAACTACTACCACCAAGCCAGAAGTACAGTGAGTAATCTCGAATAAATCTAGACAAAAAAAAGGCAATGGCCAGCTTCTGTAGCCGAGGATCAGACCGCCAGGGTCCCCGCCCCCAGCCACCACCCATCCCACATTGCACCCGACCCCTTTGGCCCCTCCCATAGGTGGTGAGCCCATGGGAAGGGGGACCCACGTCTCCTCTTCGGGCTGTGCCCGGCCGAACTCCATGGGTGAAAGCCCGGCCACCAGGCGCTCGCCAACGTGCCCCACCTCTGGGCCTGGCTCCAGAGTGGGGCCCCGGTGACCCGCGTCCGGGCGAGGGAACATTTTGTCCATTTATTTTACTCATCATAAGGGGTCTTCGGGCGCCTCCCTGGGGAGGTGTTCCGGGCATGTCCCACTGGGAGGAGGCCCAGGGGAAGACCCAGGACACGCTGGAGGGACTATGTTTCTCGGCTGGCCTGGGAACGCCTTGGGATTCCCCCAGAGGAGCTGCTCCATGTGGTTGGGGAGAGGGAAGTCTGGGCCTCCCTACTTAGGCTGCTACCCTCGCGACCCGACCCCGGATAAGCGGACGAAAATGGATGGATGGATGGATGAAAAAAAAGGCAAGAGTCACTGGAAAAAAGCTTGGAAGATATGGAGGAAATTAAAAAGTCGTTAAACTTCATGAGTGCTGAACTAGTGAAGTTAGCATCTCAACAAGAACTCCTGATTGGTCTGTTTGAGGAAGTGAAACAACTGAAAATTCTAATAAGTAACAAAGACAATAAAATAGCTGAACTTGAACAAAAAATTGATGATTTGGAACAAAACGCAAGACAAGATAACTTGGTGATAACTGGACTTGAAGTTAAGCGCCGGTCATATGCAAAAGTTGTTGCTGGTGCTAACACAACAAAGGATGCATCACAAGAAGAACTACAGACTTTGGAGGTGCAAGTAGTGTCTTTTTTACAGGACAAGGACATTGACATAGAACATGAATCTGTCACACCCTGCCCAGTAAATCATAAAAATTCAAACCATCAATAGTTGTCAGGTTAATTAGTAGGAAGTCAAGAAACAAGGTAATAATGCAAGCAAAAAATCGAAGAGAACAAAAGTATACATAAATGAACATCTAACCCAAAAAAATGGCAATATTGCACGTGAAGCAAGGTTGTTGAAAAAACTGAAAAAAATAGGTCAGTGGTTCAGTCCTCAGTTTCTGCAGTCCACATGTTGATGGGTCCTCACAAAGACCTGTAAGATTTTCCCAAATCTAAAAAAGTATGAATAAAACCTACTCCGTGTAAAAATGATTTGAATGGTTAAGCAGATTCTTTTCAAATCACTAAATAAACCTCATCTAGTTAATAGTAGTAGTAATTAGACATTGCAAGGTGATAATGCATCGCTGCCTGGGATGGTGATGTCTCTCTCACTGCCTGACTATAATTAGCATCACTGTTTGAGTCATTGTCACCGACTTCTTCTTCTGCATGATGTGCTCCTCGTTACGCTCCGAGAGCTCATCACCTTGCCTCACTGCAACCATCTTGGCTTCAAATCAGCAGCTTTCTCTTCTGGTGTCAGAGGTTTGTCTACTTGAGTTTTTCCTGCTCAGCGTGATCTTTAAGTTTTGAACGGCTGAAACGAGGATGACCTTCGAAATTAGCTCTCATTCGAAGTATGAGTTTGTTCCAGCCTTAGAGCTTTTCACCCACTGCTGGGTGAAAGAACACTTTCATCAGAGATGCCAACCGGCCTTAGGGCCACAGAAGAAACAGTTCTAAACTTTTGTAACCAATTCTCAGAGTTCAGTAATTTTTAATAAGCTACAGGAGTGAATACACCCCTGAAAGCACTGGAAATAAGAAGAGCATCATAATGCTGCTATAATTAGGAGTTAAGTGTTTTGCCATGAATGTTTCAGCTTACAAACTTAATTAACAGCTAATAAATTAAAAATTACACATTTGGAAGTAAGACAGCTGCAGATGGAGCCAAATCAGTTGACGATTTCTCTCCTTGAAAACCTTTTTCATTTATAAACCGTTTTCAACCTTGCTCTCAGCGGAGGCAGTCGCAACTCTTCCCTCTCCTGTCCTTCCCCCCCCCCTGCTGCTGGCAGCTCCACAGCAAAGCGCCTCGAACGCAAATTAAGATGGATTGGAGGTTTGGGCATTCGATTCTACAAGAAGATTTCCACAGAAGAAGGCACAAGGGGAGCCTTTTCAACCTCACAGAGTGACGGAGGATACGCCATGGATTCCGCCATGGATCCGTGGATGTCTGGGTGTGCTCGGGAGGTGACGAACCTTGGAATCTTGGATTATATTGGTTATGATGGCAGCGCTTTCCTTTTTGGCATTTGTGGAGCACTGGTCTATCGCAAAAGAGGGAGACTTCAGCAGGACTTAATGCCTGGAGCACCCGACGTCTGGTCTGCGCTGTGACCTCGAGAAATCAGCTGTGTGCGAGCTTATTCGGGGGGTGAACAGATCAACCTTGGTTTTAGGACTCTGTTCGCTGTGGTCAACATCAGAATTCAGCTGTTTGAGAGCTTATCCAGAGGGTGAGCTGGTCACCCTTGGACTTAGGACTCGGGTCGCTGTGGTCAACATCTGAGGTCAGAGTTGGATCAGTGGGAAAAAGTCCCGAATTGGATCATATGAACAGAATGGCCCTTACAGACTGAAGGCTGCTGAAATTACAAAGTGTGCCTGATGTAATAATAATATTTGTAATTCTTATCTGGCTCCCTTGGAAACAGCCTTGGAAAAGGCTGGATATCTAATCTCTCCTGAGACGTGGCTACTGTGGAAAAAAGCTGTTCTTGTCTTGTCTGCCCCCCCCGGAGAACTTTTCTATGCGCGTTATCGGAGGCATCCGGAATGTTTCATGGACAAATCCTCCCTGCCTCGGTTTCAACCTGCAACATGTAACTGTCTTAAATGTGCTTAGATATGGTTTTTACTGGGTCATGCGGTGTCTTGCAGACAAAATGTGATTCATTTTTTTTTAATATCAACGCTGTGACCCCCATGGTTTCTTTCCCTGTTTTCCCACCTTTGACCTTCATCTGGAGACGGATGAGAGAAGGCCGCGCTGAAGAACATGTGAAGACATGTCATGTCATGTCAAGTCATGTGTTTTGATAAGGCAGCAGCTTTTCACACTCAACCCCTCTCCTGGATGACTGTGATTACATAATCACGCTGTATCGATGAAAATTGGTGCAATGTTAATAATAAATGACTCTTGACTCTTGACTCTTGACTCTTGACTCTTGACTCTTGACTCTTGACTCTTGACTCTTGACTCTTAAAACATTAATTCAGCCTTTATAAAATGGTCCTTAATGGTAAAAATAAAGTATTTTCCCTTTGCAGCCAGTCTGTGTTAGACTTTGGTTACAGTTATACTTTATTATTATTTAAAGGTATTGTGACATGATGTTGTAAATTTGCATATTTGTCAGAACATATATATCTTATATCATTCAGCTCTGTTCGTTTTTGCAAAATAAATTATAAATATATTAAAATTTCATTCCAAGTTATGGTAGTTTTTTCTCTGGGACACGCCCCTAAAAATCTGCGCATTTCCGCAAAACGTGACAACGGGAAGGCACGCTCCAACGCGCATTTAAATAATAATGGCGGAGCATGTCCAATCGCGTCTGAGATATATCATTTTAAGACTGTAAATCATCCAAAACTCTCATTAATAGACTCTCCCGGAATAAAAAGAAACTACAGATGTTACCTGATCGCGCCGACATAATTTAAAAATACATAAATAGCGCTTCGTGTTGACTCGGTATCTATGCTAATGTATATTAGCAGCTTTCGGCCGGCAGTCCGGTCGCGTCTGAGATATATCTTTTTTAAACAGTAAATCATCCAAAACTCTCATTAATAGTAAGTAAGTAAGTAAGTAAAGTTTATTTATATAGCACTTTTCGCAGATAAAATCACAAAGTGCTGTACAACATATAAATAAAAGATTAAAATAAACAGAAGAATTACTGTAGTAACATCTGATTAATCAAAACAATAAGAACAGCTGATAAAAACAAGAACAATTGATAAAAACACTAAATAAAAACATTTATCTAAAAGACTCTGATGCATGCTCAATAATCCAGGTAGAAAAATCTAAAAAAGCTAAGTCTGGTCCTCTGGACAGATTTATCTAAAAGCTTGTCTGAATAAAAGTGTCTTAAGCTGGGTTTTAAAGGAATCAACAGAGGTGGTTACACGAAGAGACAGGGGCAGGGCATTCCACAGCAGGGGGGCCACGACCTGAAAGGAAAGGTCACCTCGAGTTTTAAACCGAGTCTTAGGGACCTTTAGAAGGTTCAATGCTGAAGAACGAAGGGTGCGGGCTGGAGAATAGGGGATCAGCATTTCTGTGATGTACTGGGGGGCCTGTCCATTTAACGCTCTAAAAGTTAATACCAAAATTTTAAAATGAATTCTAAATTCAACAGGGAGCCAATGTAGATCATATAAAACCGGTGTGATGTGAGACCTTCTATTAGTTCCTGTTAAAAGCCTTGCAGCAGCGTTCTGGACCAACTGGACACGAGCGACAGCAGATTTATTAAAACAAGTAAAAAGGGAATTGCAGTAATCTAAACGAGAAGAGATAAAAACATGAAT
This sequence comes from Garcialebias charrua, assembly GCA_038048925.1. NCBI lineage: Eukaryota > Metazoa > Chordata > Actinopteri > Cyprinodontiformes > Rivulidae > Garcialebias > Garcialebias charrua. The sequence goes on along the minus strand of JBBPBX010099909.1, from coordinate 1,101 downwards.
AATCATCTCCAGGTCAGATTTGGATAATAATGCCCTTAGTTTAGAAATGTTCCTCAGGTGATAAAAGCAGTTTCTGACCAGAAGCTTTGAATGTTTACACTCTCCCCGAATAAAAAGAAACTACAGATGTTACCTGATCGCGCAGACATAATTTAAAAATACATAAATAGCGCTTCGTGTTGAGTATCTATGCTAATGTATATTAGCAGCTTTCGGCCGACAGTCCGGTCGCGTCTGAGATATATCTTTTTTAAACAGTAAATCATCCAAAACTCTCATTAATAAACCCTCCATGAATAAAAAGAAATTACAGATGTTACTGATAGGCAGTAAGATGGTCGCTGCAGACATACGACTCTCAGTAGGAACCCATCGGTCACAAGTTCTCTGTACTTCCATTCTAGGCAAAGTTTCTCATCTTTTGGGAATTTGTGAAGGCTCACTTGTTCACTGCTGATATTAGAACACCCAAATGCGCTACAACGTGACAGCATTTTTCAAGTTACACAAAAATAAAGAAGCGACCTTTCAGGAAATGAATCTGTATGGCAAGCAGTTAACACACCAAACAAACGGGCAAGGCTCTGCCTTCTTCCCGATGGCACGTCACTGATGACGTATTGCGGAAATGCGCGGAATTTTAGGGGCGTATCCCAGAGAAAAAATTACCATAATTTTGAATGAAATTTTAATATATTTATAATTTAATTTGCAAAAACGAAAAAAAAAAACTCAATGATCTAAGATATATATGTTCTGACAAATATGCAAATTTACAACAGCATGTCACAATACCTTTAAATTTATATTGTATTTCTTTCTTTATCCATAAGTAAAAGATTGGATTCAGCAGGCCTGCAGCCTCACGCTTGCACCACTGAGCCCTCTGAAAAGATAATCCAGTTGGTGAAAACAAATCCCATAAGTGAGCAGATCAGAAAGAAAACTTATTCAGTCAAAAAGCATATAATCAATTATGTAATTTAAAAAAGTAAAATCAATAACATTTGCATTTGTTTTAATTTGCTGTGATTTATTCGGGGATATAATAATAATAATATACAATGCCTTGCATTGACCAAGGTGCTTAACAGGATAAAA
>JBBPBX010099908.1:0-12453 GCA_038048925.1 Garcialebias charrua | reverse complement strand
GTTAGGCAAAAAAATATAGTACACCATTTGTGTGCATGAAGTATTTAATGCTCTTTCACCAGAACAAAAATAGAACTTTTATGAAAAAATAATTCCTAATTAACATTATTAAGGGGCTGTCCATGGTTGGAATGGGTGATAGGCTTCTATACAGTTGGACTTCTGTCCTCTTCCTCAAAAAGTTATTCTAGGGCTGTCTCTTTTTGCTGCTTTACAGGAGGCATCTGAAATTATTGACATAACCACAACTTGTAATTCACAAGTTTCAATTTTAAAATAAATAGTGTAATAATAATCCATGCAATCTTTCATTACAAAAAACAAAACTTGCATAGTTATGATCTTCATCCTCTTCTGCCTCCCTCTGCGTCTCTCCCAGCTCTGCCAGCTTCAGAAGAAATTCACCATTAAAAACAGTGAGCAGCAAGAAAAGCTCTCACAACAGAAAGAGGCTACAATGAAACACACTGAACAAAAATATAAAACAACACTTTTGTTTTTGCTCCCATTTCTACGGTGGCATTTTTAGGAGTGTTGTGTGTTGGATATCGTCATCCTGAAAGCTAAAGGTGTGCTAGTACTAGCTTCTAAGCCAACCAGACTCCGGCAATCCTCGTCAACTAAATGTTATTACAGGAGATTGAGATTATTTATACAACAAAGTGGAAGTAGTAAAGCAAAAAAGTCAAGTGACAGGAACTGGATGAGTTTAACGTTACGTGCTGCAACATTTAAAACAGAGGAGGACGCTAGTTTGTTAGCTCCACTTCCACCACCACGAAGCAACGTCACGAAGCAGCGTGTTAAAGACGGTACATTTGTGCAAACTCACCTCATGCTGAGTGGTCAAATGCTTCTCTCTGCATGTTAGAAGTATTTCCGCCCTTTATTGTAATCGACGCTTTGCATGTGTTGCAAGTAGACCTGGTTTCGTCTTTGCTTTTTCCTCGACGCCATGTTGAACACCAAATATGGCGCATGTCTGTGATGTCATCACGTAAATGCGTCACCACAACGAGTCAGTAGAACGAGTCAGTAGAACCGATAAACAGAATCGTTAAGACAAGCAGCCTACAATTCCAGGGAATTGAACTCCTAAGAACCAGTTCTCTAAAAGAACCGGTTCTCAATTCACATCCCTAGTCGTTATCGTCCACCCTCAGCAACGCCTGAGGCTCTGTCCTTACAGACAGAATTCCTAGGAAATTTAAAATTGAAAGAGATTTTTTTGGATGGAGACCAAACATCCCCTGGTGTTTTATGACAGGCTCCTCTCTGTTTACACAGGGAATAAAGCTGTACCTGGAATAGAGGAAGATGTGGAGTTTAAAAGACGGTTCACTTTGAATCTGATACCGTTCATAATGAAATGTGTCCGCTTCAATGTTAATTGCGAAGAGGGTACCATGGCAGAAATTAAAGGATGTGCTGTGGAATTTTTTGACATGCTCGAACGACGGAAAACACCCTCAGTGGTGTGCCCAGGTCAAAAGGTCACATCCCACTCGCAGACATTAGAAGAGGTTCCCTCTCCTTCAGAGTGCAACAGTGAACAGGTCCCTCATGATAACAAACAACAGATCAGTTCCAGCTGGACCAGTGACTCAGATCGGTTAACAGGAGGTTCTTCTGCCCCTGCCCCTCAGGTTGAAAACCTCGAGATGAGCAGTGAACCACACGAGGTAGGTGCTCGCTCTCTAGATGAACACAGATGGTTCGGATCGAACCAACAGAGTTCTCTCATGGATCTCACAATGGGTGAGATTCGAAGGCGGTTGCATGGACACTGTGAACCATTGAAAAATGGTCTGTCCCGACATGTACCCGCGAGAAGCGGCCCTCCTGCCCCTGCCCCTCGAACTGCACAGTTTGAGACATGCAAGGAGTCACGCATGCTCCAGATAATGGAAGCGGCGCCTCCGCGCGAGACCGTGACTGAGGTTGTGAGTTGTTTGTCAAATGATTTGAATGTTGCAGTGGTTGACCAAGCTGACACAACGTGTGACGTTGTCCTTGATGATAACACAAACAACGTTGTTCCACCTGACGAAGCGACGCGCAGCACTGCCTTTTGCAACAACTCAGTGCACACAGTTGACAACAACAACGTCGACACTGACATAGATGCTGACAGCAAACAAATTGCTGAAGATCCGCATCCTGAAGGTCATGAGGCAGACAGCCATCATGATGCTGACAGCTACGACGATTACGCAGACAGAGTTACGCGTACACAGAGGTGTGTGCTTAAACCTAGAAGGTTTCTGTGTAAGTTTATGAGAATGGGGCGCGCTAAGAAAGCTTACCTGCCACTCAGACTGGAAGGGGTCTTCGCGCGTGAGGCACTCCTGGATAGCGGCTCAGATGTGACTATCATGTCAGCCGAGCTGTTTGAGAGGCTACGGACCGCCGCTAACAGTGTTGGCAGAGAGATACCCCTGACAGAATGTGCTATAGAGTTGCAAGGACTCTCAGAAATGGGTACAACCCTGACAGCTATTGCCATGGTTCACATGCAGATGGGTGAGACGACAATTTGCCATCCGGTACATGTGTCTACGGTGGACTCCTGCCCATTTCTGGTCGGCCAAGATTTTATAAGTCGCTTTGAAGCGATTATAGATTATGGCAGTCAGACAATGTGGGCCACAGTGAGCAGTCCTCTGCCAATCGAGGTGCCTCCCCAAGGTCAGGACACTGACTGTCTAACAGCAGGTACCGCTGAGGTAAAAAGGGGTTCCCCAACCGAGACCACAAACCCGGTAAGTGATCCTTCATGTACAGGTGAGACAGAGGAGACTCTACAGGTGGACCAGACTCTGGCCCATCACGAGGACCTCCTCTGCGAGCTGACACCTTCAGCGCTCACTGAACCCTACCTACCACCGGTAGAAGAAGGTGTGGAGATCCAAGAGTCCCACACCGATGACGCTGTACTGTCCTGTGGGACAGGTAATTCGGCAAACAGCCAAGCTTTCAGTGAAGTCTTGGTTCAAGGACATCTGAGCCCACAAGGTGACAGTCTACAACACTCTGACAGTCACTTGGACTTCATTGTTACAGATTTTGAGGATCCCTCCTCAAACAAAAGGGGGGCAAACTCACACTTCCTACCACAGGTAGAGGACGGTGTAGAGATCCACGGATCACACACCGAGAACGCTGTGCTGTCCTCTGGGACAGGTAATTCAGTTATCATCCAAGCTTTCCATGAAACCTTGGTTCAAGAGCATTTGAATCTAGAACTACTCAGAAATGACATAGTTCTTACAGACTCAAAGAGCACCTCTTCATTCATGAAGTGGGAACATACATCACAACGACAGAGACACGCCTGCGACGGCGCCGACAGTTGTGACACACCTGCATTACGCAGAAAGAGGTAAACGTACAGAGGTACGTTGGCCGAAACCTATAAGGTTCCTGCACAAGGTTCCCAATAAACTGCGCGAACAGCTTAAACTAAACAATGGCATCCTAACTCGTGCCCATGGACGGACGTCCACACCCGTGCGCGTGGTCCCTCATGACCACAGGGGGGTGATGTTAGGCCATGCCCATGTCAAGGACAAAGATTTCAATAACCCCACAAACGACAAAGATCTCGCAAACTCAAAGACTTCATGGGAAAAGAAGGTCGTCCAAGCACAGGATAGTAAATAAACTAAACAGTTTAAACTATTCTAGTTGCGAAAAGAAACCGTTCCAACTAGAACTTAGAAACGCTAAGCATAAAACCCACAACAAAAACTAACCTTAACAACCGTTTAAATCTGCAGGATTTAATTGACATCGGTTATAAAGCTAAGAACTGTTTTTCTTGTGTGTGACACGTTGGAATCTGACGACCAGAGTGAGTTTGACGTAGTGAAACGTTGTTTTTAGTTGCTTGATTGCTACTTTTGTGTTATTGAAGTTGTTATTGTTTTCTGAACACTCCCAGCCAAAAGAGGTTTTGATTGTTGATTAGTTGAAGACTTAAATGGATTTTAACTATGCCAACATGCTGTTCATTTTGTTAAAGATCTCAATCTTTGATGAGTCATAGTAGATTAATACTACTTAAGGTACTATAATCTACACTGATCTCCCAATCATTTAGGTAGAACCGATTCGATCGTTTCTATTCTAGATCTATTCATTTTGATGAGTCTCGCCATAGACTTCAAAATTTTTAGGGATTACCAAATCTTGCGTCGTTCGTCTAAAAGACAACAGACATTTAGACCAAACTAGTTTCATTTTTATTTTAGTTTAACCTAAACTAATTAATGAATGGAGGAATAGTTTGAATGAAGAGGCCTTCGTTACAGAAGCCCTCCACATTTCTATAGGTATAGATCCCTATTTCTGATTTTTACAGCATTGATCCACCCCTTAATTGGTAATTTTAGCTGATCTAATCCATGATAGCTTACATACCAGGTGCATATAGGTAAGGCTTAATGTAGAATCCCAATCATAAGCCCACCTAAAACCACATAATTGCATGACACATTGAACCAGGGTGGCACCGACTGGAAGCCATCCAGCCTGCAACCTTCGATGTGGGGACCTGCTGATCCAACGTTGGTCTTCAACCTTCATCCAAGGCCCGCCTCCTCTGCTTCAATCGAGGGATCCCCTCTACATGCTGATTAAAAACCATTCTTGCTGATGAAATCAATAACCCCCATCGTTGTGGATTTACCGTTGTGGATTATAAGACTTTGTTTTCCAAGGGATCACAGACTCAGTTTTCCATGGGTTAACAGACTATGTTTTCCAAAGGATTGAAAGCTTACCGCAATGGGATTACCTACGAACAGTATGGAATTTCCAAAAACATTATGGGAGTATAATTTTGAACTTTTTTTGACTTTTTTTTTTTTCCATTTGCTGGATTACATAAAGGTCAGAGACATTCGGTGGTATCGTTTCGTGTTGGAACTCATCCCCAAGGACAGGTGATGACTTCCAAAAAGGGGGACTGTAGTGATATAGGCCTTTGTCTTGACCTTCAAGTGCACCTCTCCACATCTCTCTGAAACTCTAAGGGTTACACCCTCTTGAAGCCCTCAAGGAGACAGATGGACACTTATATATTTTTACAATTATTATGAATTAATGGACACTAATTAATCAGATTGAACTTTCTCTTTAATGTGTGTTAATTCAGAATTGATCTACAGTATATTTTTGTCATTATTAATGATGATCTGTTACTTTCATGAGCTATGACCTTCTGCTGGTTTTATTTCTGCAAAGCAAGCAAGACTCTGTCGCTAAGGCAGAAGTCAGGGTAAGAGCTGTTCTCTTGCAGCTTCTTTTGTGTTGTCTATGAAGTTAGACATAACATTTTCTCTGCTAACAGGCAGGCCATCTGGCCGAGTTATGTAAACAGTTTTCCTGTTGTCCGTCAAGAGACTTTCTACCTATGAAATTAAACTTCCATCTTTTATTTTGTGAAACCAGCCTGTAGCCATTAAGAAGGTGGGTTAGACCCCACCTCCCCTATATAATGGGCACTTCCTATTTGGAAGTTAGTGTTTCGAGGAGTACGAACTGTCAACCTGCTCTCTCCTCGGGAAAAGCTGGAGTCGGCCCGGTCATATGTCAACGACCCACGTCTCCGCTAGGATCATAGTAAAGCCTTACTGTGATTCTGTCACTCTTCTGGAAGAATTTGTTTTCTAAAGTTTTATTTTGAAAGTTCAACCAGTGCGATTGGCTCTGTTCCTGCCGGTGAACGCGTGCTCCCGCTCGTCTGACCCAGTCATACACGCACGAAGTCATCTGGACGCTCACTGGACCACACAGTCCGTTAGTGTCCACAAACTTCTCAGTCCTCACCTCGCAAGACGTCTCGTCACCAGGTAAAGAGGCTTGTTTGTATGCTGCACGTGTGAGAAGCCCAGCTAAGATCCGTATGGGAAAGCTTGCCACCCTGGTTGTTTTCAAAATAATTAACTTTAGCTTAACTTAGCTCCAGAACTCCTTCCTCCTATTTCTTATTTTCCATAAGTATTTAATATGTTTGTTGTCATCATGGTAAACTTTAAGTAATGTGCCAACAGTTAAGTTTTAATTGTCTGTTTGTTTTAATTTGAATTCTTGTCAACATAGTTATTAAATCAGAGCTAATATCGATACAAATGTTAATGTAATTCTTGTGATAGTTTCAATAAAAGGTCTATTCTTTTGGTAGACCAACATAAATTGAAGTCTAAGCGTGAAATTACATTTCTGGCTAATCACATCGTTAGATTTGTTGATTTAATCTGAAAAAGTTGAGACCCCGCACTTTGGTGGCAGTTTGTGCAGATAAAAGTCTGCTCATAGCTGCACGTCTAAACTATAGGTAAGTCAGTAAACTGACTAATAACTCCTATATTGTTACACACTTTATTGGACATAATTGGACTGATGCGACGTGTACAGCGGTGTGACGTGTACGGCGGAAAATATGGTACATCCACAAACTCGATGGTGGACACCCCAGGTTAGGGAGGCTGTCAAGCTGAAAAAGGAGTCCTATTGGACCCTGTTGTCTAGCTGGACTCCAGAGGCAGCTGAGGAATACCAGGTGGCTAAGCAGTCTGTAGCCTTGACTGTTGCTGAGGCAAAGGCTCGAATGTGGGAGGAGTTTGGTGAGGCCTTCGATAGAGAGTCTTGGTTGGCTCCGAGGAGATTCTGGCAAACCATCAGGCGACTGAGGAGGGGAAAACAGTGCTTTACTAACTGTGTTCAGTGAAGGTGGGGTAGTGTTGACCTCAACCTACGATGTCATCAGGAGGTGGAAAGAATCAGAACTTTTCAATCCTACCGGCACGTCTTTCATGGAGGAAGGTGAGTCTGGGGATACTTCAGGGTTGGTCCGTCCGTAACTGTGGCCGTTGCCGAGGTAGTTAAAAAGCTTTGAGTTGGCAGGGCTCGGGGCGGATGAGATTTGCCCTGATTTCCTTAAGGCTCTATGTTATGGCACTGTCTTGTTGATACGCCTTTGTAACATCACATAGACATTGGGGGCATTGCCACTGGATTGGCAGACTGGGGTGGTGGTTCCCCTCTACAAAAAAGGGGACCGGAGGGTGTGCTCCAATTACAGGGGCATCACTCTCCTCAGCCTCCCTGGTAAGGTGTATTTAGGGATGCTGGAGATGCAAGTCCAATCGTTGTTCATGAGTGAGGGAAGAATGGAACGTGGATTGGTGCAACATCTGCAGTAGTGTGGACTCTGTGCCAGTTCGTTGTGGTGAAGAGGGAGCTTAGCTGTAAGGTAAAGCTGTCTGTTTACCGTCTACGTTCCTACCCTCACCTATGGCCACAAACTTTGGGTAGTGACTTCACCACTGAGATCATGGATACAGGTGGTTAAAATGAGTTTCCTCTGCAGGGTAGTTGGACTCTCCCTTCAAGATAGGCTAAGAAGTTCAGCTATCCAGGAGAGACTCAGAGTAGAACTACTTCTCTTTCACATCGAAAGGATCCAGTTGAGGTGGTTTGGGTATCTGGTTAGTATGCTTCCTGGGCACTTCCCTAGGGAGGTCCTTCGGGCATGTCGGACTGGGAGGAGACCCTGGGGAAGACTTAGGTCATGTTGGAGAAACTATGCCTCTTTGTTGGCCTGGGAACATCTTAGAGTCCTCCCAGAAGAGCTGGAAGAAGTGGATGTGGAGAGAGATGTGTGGACCTCCCTGCTCAAACTGCTGTCCCGTTACCCGACTTCAGAACAAGCAGAAGATCAGAATCAGAATATCTTTGACATTGCACCAGGCAACGTGAACATGTACGCACAGTCATCCTGAAGGGGGACTAAGTGTGTGAAGCTGCAGCTGATTATCAGCACAGCCATCTCATCCCTTATCAGAATGATAATGTTAGATATGAAAAAGGAGAAGAACCATGAGGGTAGATAGTGGTATTACAAAAAAGATCTTTCACATCTTGTCTATTAGGACACGGTATGAGACATCAAAAAACTCTACCAGCTAGCACAGCTAAGACAAATTAGATATGCATTTGAGGTCCAGGCGGTGAGATTTAGTCCATGAGCCTTTTTTCAGATCAGCCACAGTTCTGTGATGTTTCCAGCCAGCATTTCTGATAAGCGCTCACAGAAAGTTCTCTGGGAGGGGTGGGAGCGATAGATGCAGTTGTTGTCCTCAGTAGCTCATGACCCAGGAGTCTTTTCCAAGGCTGTTTGGGGAGTCGAATTGAGATAAGCATGGTTGTTGATTTATTTCAGGCAGACTGTTTATCTTTTTCTGCAGCCTTGAGTGTCTTTCTAAACCAGGGGACTGCAACCTGCGGCTCTGGAGCCACATGCGGCTCTTTGGTCCTTCTGCAGCGGTTCTTTCAAGCGTTGACCAAAACTGACATAAAACTGAATTTTACTGGTTCTTATGACAACTAAAAGATAGTTTAGTTTTCCTGTAATTTATTTTTCAAATATGTGAATACTAGTAACATTACAAGGAGTAAAACACTTTCAGTTTATTACGTTAATGTAGAATACGTAATTTTTCTACAATTGAAAAATATCACATAGGCCTGCATAGTTCATTGTTTTAGTTTTTAGAAATTGAGCAAAAAAAAACTGTTATTTTTTTCTCCTGTACAAGAATCTTGTCTTTTAGTTTGTCTTAAAATGCAAAAATATCAGTAAATTGCAAAAGAAATCCATAAGATATTTTAATTTTATTAAGTCACCCCTACTGGCCAGAAAAGTGCACTATAGTGGTCTGTGGGCCACAAGTTGAGACTAACAGTTGTAGAAGGTTTTGCGGCTCTGGACACATTTGATTTGGTGAACGAAGAGGCAGAAATGGCTCTTTTGATCATAAAGGTTGCAGACCTCTGTTCTAGACGCTCCATTCCAATGCAGTCTAATTGTGGGAATCCTTCCACTGATCCAAGCTATGAATCCTCATCCAGATTGATTCCACTACGCTAACGAGTCCCAAACCCTGCAGGTGGCCTGCAATCAGAAATCGCCTCCACCTTCCGGTTAAGCTTGTAAAGCAGCTGATTTATTGAGGTCATAGCACAGATCAAACTCTCACTTTGACTTGGAAGCTTAGACATGGCGTCGATCGTTGCTGAAGTCTTCCTTAATTTCCAATAGAACATCCATCCATCCATTTTCTTCCGCTTATCTGAGGTCGGGTCGCGGGGGTAGCAACCTAATGCCCCTTTTCCACCGGTCGGCACGGGTCGGATATTACGTCATATGTACGTCGCAGACACCCCCTTTACGCCTTCCCCACCGGATATTCCGTGCTGCCCCGCGCCAGCTTTTTGGTGTGGTTTCAGAGGGGTGCCAATGCGTGCTCACCCGCTCCGGAAGGAGGAGTCTGTGTGGACTCGAGCTGTTTTCACGGAAGAGAGGGAAGTGATCACGGCAGGACTTTACATGATAAACACGGTAAAAACAATTATTTGTTTTTAAAATTATAGCAAAGATGGGTCTTCAGCTGAACGTGTCCTTAATAAAATCACGTACTGCTCAAAACTGCAGGAATTTAAAAAGTAGGATCGCCACGAGCAACGCGCGCGGGCGGCTTTATGTCTTTAAAATGTAGCTCAATGAACAGATATAAAAATATATTTCATAGCTGACTTTATACCACGAGGGTTCCTGATTAACCGTCCTTTAATAATGTCACGTAGTGATCAAATCTGCTGCATTTAAAGTAGGTTCGCTTTGACTTCTTCCAAACCTGTGCTTGCACAACGAAAATAAATTATAAAAATTTGAATATTAATTCAAATAACTCCAACAGGTTACAGTCAGTACATGAACATGTTGTGATCACACTATATTAGTTTGAAAAATATCTGCCGTGTGGTTTTTGATATAATTGATGATATGTGATACAAAGTACAAGGGAGAAAAATAATGGAGCTAGCTTGACACATTTATGTCTATAAAACATTGAATATTAATTCAAATAACTCCAACAGGTTACAGTCAGTACATGAACATGTTGTGATCACACTATATTAGTTTGAAAAATATCTGCCGTGTGGTTTTTGATATAATTGATGATATGTGATACAAAGTACAAGGGAGAAAAATAATGGAGCTAGCTTGACACATTTATGTCTATAAAACATTGAATATTAATTCAAATAACTCCAACAGGTTACAGTCAGTACATGAACATGTTGTGATTACACTGTGTTGTTTAAAAAAAAAAAACAGTTTCTGGACTAAATTAATCACATTTTTCTTTTACAGTCAACAGAAGAAAATCACCAGAATTCAACAACCTCTGTGTCGTCTTCTGGAGGAAGCCGTGAGACACCAGATGGAAATTCGTTACTTCTGTTTGTCACTTCAAACTTTTCCTATTAAACGTTATATTTTCTTAAGTGGTGTTCTGGAACATTCAATTTCCTAAACTTATTTTACAATGTGAAGTGTGTATAGTGTTTAAATCCATACTGGAAGTTAAGAGAACTTTCCATTTGCATTTGACCTTTAAAGAATCATAAGATAAAGATTATTAGAATCTGCTCAACTGTTATTACGTTATAAATTATTTGGTTCTAGGATGAAGTCATACAAAAAAAGTCAAAAATTAAAAGTGGCCAAAGTCCTTTGGACAGTTTAAAGTTAAAGTTCACAGACCATCCATCTACCCATCCATCATCCATCCATCATCTGCGCCCAGCAGCAACTTTACCAGGGAGACACAGGTATCAACATCCACCCCTTCAGCTCCTCAAGGTGTTCACAGACCATCCATCCATCCATCATCTGCGCCCAGCAGCATGCTTTGCCAGGGAGACACTGGCAGTTTCAAAGATCACAGTGTGATGTTTTAAATCAACTTTATTTATAAAGCACATTTTAAAAACCACAGGGTCAACCAAAGTGCTGTACAATAACATAAAAGACAAGTTAATTAAAAACTATAAAAAGCATACAAAAATAAATACATATACCAGTCTTACTGCAGGTGTGTTAACATGCCATAAAAGATAAGATCACGTGTTAAAAGCCAAGGAATAAATGTGTGTTTTTAAATAAGATTTAAAAAGTTTTGAGGACTGTCAGCAGCAACTGCTCAGCTGATCTGAGATCGGGGAGGGCAGGAAGGTTGAAGCAGCTCAGACAAATATGGTTTTGCAACTTTATCAAGCACCTTGTGCATAACTAAATAATAAAATATGTTTTTTAACACTAGAAGTCCCAGGATTTTCAACCTCCCCCCAGAAGTCCTGAAAGAGGGTCAAAAGACCCTTAGTCCAAACAAAAGGCAGTTAATGGCCCACTAATGTGGACCCATTAATGGTTGGTTTGGACTAAGGGTCTTTTGACCCTCTTTCAGGACTTCTGGGGGGAGGTTGAAAATCCTGGGACTTCTAGTGTTAAAAAACATATTTTATTATTTAAGTTATGCACAAGGTGCTTGATAAAGTTGCAAAACCATATTTGTCTGAGCTGCTTCAACCTTCCTGCCCTCCCCGATCTCAGATCAGCTGAGCAGTTGCTGCTGACAGTCCTCAAAACTTTTTAAATCTTATTTAAAAACACATTTATTCCTTGGCTTTTAACACGTGATCTTATCTTTTATGGCATGTTAACACACCTGCAGTAAGACTGGTATATGTATTTATTTTTGTATGCTTTTTATAGTTTTTAATTAACTTGTCTTTTATGTTATTGTACAGCACTTTGGTTGACCCTGTGGTTTTTAAAATGTGCTTTATAAATAAAGTTGATTTAAAACATCACACTGTGATCTTTGAAACTGCCAGTGTCTCCCTGGCAAAGCATGCTGCTGGGCGCAGATGATGGATGGATGGATGGATGGTCTGTGAACACCTTGAGGAGCTGAAGGGGTGGATGTTGATACCTGTGTCTCCCTGGTAAAGTTGCTGCTGGGCGCAGATGATGGATGGATGATGGATGGGTAGATGGATGGTCTGTGAACTTTAACTTTAAACTGTCCAAAGGACTTTGGCCACTTTTAATTTTTGACTTTTTTTGTATGACTTCATCCTAGAACCAAATAATTTATAACGTAATAACAGTTGAGCAGATTCTAATAATCTTTATCTTATGATTCTTTAAAGGTCAAATGCAAATGGAAAGTTCTCTTAACTTCCAGTATGGATTTAAACACTATACACACTTCACATTGTAAAATAAGTTTAGGAAATTGAATGTTCCAGAACACCACTTAAGAAAATATAACGTTTAATAGGAAAAGTTTGAAGTGACAAACAGAAGTAACGAATTTCCATCTGGTGTCTCACGGCTTCCTCCAGAAGACGACACAGAGGTTGTTGAATTCTGGTGATTTTCTTCTGTTGACTGTAAAAGAAAAATGTGATTAATTTAGTCCAGAAACTGTTTTTTTTGTTTTGTTTTTTTAAACAACACAGTGTAATCACAACATGTTCATGTACTGACTATAACCTGTTGGAGTTATTTGAATTAATACTCAATGTTTTATAGAC
>JBBPBX010099907.1:0-12453 GCA_038048925.1 Garcialebias charrua | reverse complement strand
CTAACAAGAATCCAGATTTCCAACAATAATACAGACTTCTAACAATAATACAGACTTCTAACAATAATACAGACTTCTAACAATAATCCAGACTTCTAACAAGAGTCCAGACTTCTAACAAGAATCCAGACTTCTAACAAGAATCCAGATTTCCAACAATAATACAGACTTCCAACAATAATACAGACTTCTAACAATAATACAGACTTCTAACAAGAATCCAGACTTCTAACAGTAATCCAGATTTCCAACAATAATCCAGATTTCCAACAATAATACAGACTTCTAACAATAATACAGACTTCTAACAATAATCCAGACTTCTAACAAGAATCCAGACTTCTAACAAGAATCCAGACTTCTAACAAGAATCCAGACTTCTAACAAGAATCCAGATTTCTAACAAGAATCCAGATTTCCAACAATAATACAGACTTCTAACAATAATACAGACTTCTAACAATAATACAGACTTCTAACAATAATACAGACTTCTAACAATATAGTGTCACTTTATTAGCATGTTAGTTAGCTAGCTCTGCAATCATGACTGGTTTAAAATGATCTATTTCTGTCTAATTCAGCGTTTTAAAATATTCAGTACAGCTTCAATTTTGAAAGTTTTTTTTAAATGGTAATTCCACTGAACTCTCAAAATATAGCCTTTTTTTCCTGAGAGATTGACGGTTAATCTAAAATTATAGATCCTTTGTCAAAGACTGCAGCATAAATGGTGACATTATCTTTAAAGAAACATGTGATCGTGGAGATGAGTATTTTTTTTATGTTTTCCAGGTTAAACTACAGGAGAATGACTTGAATGTTGCAAAGTATCACAAAGGTACAATATCTAATTTTCTGTCTTAAACAATAATATCTTAATCAACATGTTTGAATAAAATTACTTTAACACCATAACCTTCACAAAGTTGGTATTTACTGCAGGACTGTTAATTTACATTATAGTTTTATGTCATTAGTTATGGGTCAAGTTGAGATGAGACGGCATCAATAAATTGTAGAACAGTAACAAATTTTTATTTATTTATAATAATTAAACTATCAGATGGAACTGGGAAGTTATTCTTCATGCCAATTGCCTTCATTTGATCTTTAGTAAAAAGAATATGTCAGTATTTATTTTCCATTAACATTTTTCTTCACAGAACTGTTAATTTTCATGTCTGAAGTTCTTCTATCCTGCTTTTGTAATTTTTTTGTGTTCTAATTGTTCCCTGAGGTTTTTCATCTCTGTTCCCTGATTGCATCGCCTGTTGATACATCTTCATGGTCCTGTCGATCCTGGATCATCATCCCTGTCGTCTGAGGCTACATTTTCATCTTTCCCTCATCTCACTCACTCGTGCTGCTGTTTATAATGATGTCTATCTATTACATTAGGGCTTAGTGTATTTTTAGTTGATGTTTTTTTCTTAGTTAATCCTAGATATTATTACTGTTTTTCTCTTGCATTTGTTGTTGGATGTAACTGGGACCCTGTGTACATAATCTTGTTTTCATCACATGTACCACATGCGGTGCAAATGACAATAAAAACTCTCTGACTCTCACTTCTATTTCTACTCAATCTCTGAAATTACAATGGCACTGTTAGCATTAAGATTATTGTTCAATAAAAATATGACATGTATTATTTAACACCTTTCTTACAAAAGTTTACTTTATTCATTCGACCTTTATTTAAGCAGGTTAATCCCATTGAGCCTTGAGGACTTATTTATAAGAGAGAGCTGATTTTAACAAAGAATGATGACAACAGTGACAATAATAGACAGTTATAAAATGGACATACAGATTTTTTTATAAACAGATTAAAATAAGATGGCAAAAACAGCTAGATTATAAGGTGAATGAAGAAAACTAAAACCAGGAACTTTAGCACAATATGTGTGATCACTGGTCAGTGGAAGTTCTGCTGGACTTCTCATTTGGTTCTGGGTGATGAAAACAAATGGTTGGAACCTCCTTCAGTCTCACACGGCCTGACTGTGTCTTTGTGAACTGCCCTCTCACAAAATGTGCCTGTAGAGTGATACTAGTTTATTTCCTTGCACATTTCTTTGGCAGTTAAACATTTTGAGCTCTGGTTGAAAATGTTTGTGCAGATTAAAATGACATCACTCAGTTTGTGTTGTTGTGATCATGGTGATGTTACTCCTGCTGTAAAGTACTTTATTAAAGCTTGTTTTACATTTTGCATATTTTATATAAAATTGTTTGGTAATTTATTTTTGCACAATTAACACTTATTTTGTCACCTGTTGTGATTTTAACTAGAAACTGTTTCATTTAAATTAACATTTTAATCAGTGAATTACTATTTTACAATAGGCAGGCTACAAGCTCAGTCAACTCTGTTATCCAGGTACTCAGTTGCTAATAGAAAAAAAAAATAGAACAATTATCTAATGTGCAGAAATGAAGACGATAAGGTAACGCATTAGCCTGGTTGAAACCATACCCTGTGCTTCACTTCGCTTCACACAAGGGAAATGAGAATTGAGCGGAGCTGTGCAGGAAGGCGAGGGCCAGGCTAGTAACGCATCTGCCACGTCTAAAAATGCATGGTGTTGTGTAGTGCTCACGCCATTAGGTGGAGCTGCAGGATAAGAAATGAAGAGAACGGTAGAGGAATGATGATTATGATGAAGCTGAAGGAAAATGTGCTCTCTTCGTATCTGTTGCGAAGCATTTAATAAAGGCACTAAGTTCAACAAGAACTAGTTTTTAATTGCTTTCAACACTACACATAGTCAGTGAAATAATCCGTTAAGTAATCAGTTTGTTACTGCTCAATAATTACTGAAAAACGCTGGACAAAGTAAGAAAAGACGGTTTTTTGTGTCATTTTGCGCGAGTAGCTACTCAAATTGACTGGCCGTGATGAGCTGTTTGGAACGATTGAGAGCTGCATGAACCACGTGACCGCCTGTCGGCGAGTTCAAAGCGTGTCGGAACTCTCTCTATATATGGCTCTGGTGCTGTCACTTTTATTGTTGTTTCGAGTTACCATGGCAACATATTTAGCTAACAAAGGGGCCATATTTCCCCATAGGAAATGACTTAAGAGAACACTCCTCACACTAACTGCTGCTGTCTAGAGTGTAGATGTCCCTGAAGAAAACAGAAACTCACTGTTGGATTTATTTGAAACTCACAGAAAGTAATCATCAGATAAATGTCTAGAGGTGATGAACGTTTGGAGCCATTTTGATTCAAGATGGCTGACACAGCTACCTCTGCACACATAAAACTGACCGTAACTCGGTCATTCTTTGAGATACTGAGCTGAAGTTTGGTGAGGTTATAGCTGAGGACGTTCCCTATCACATATCGAATCCAAATCAAAAATCCAAGAAGGCCGCCTTAGCTAAAAATGAAAAATTATGATGACTCAGACATTTTTAGAGCTATTCAGCTCAAATTTGATATAGTGGTAGCTGAGAGCGGACCCTAACACATATTACTGTCAAATCACAATTTGCACTTGACCGCAACCATGCAGTCCACGTCAAAGTTTCTCCAGGAACTTTCTAGTATCGTCTTCAGAGGTGGGTAGAGTATTCAAAATTTTTACTCAAGTAAAAGTATTGTTACTTGAACCAAATATTACTCAAGTAAAAGTAGTGAGTAGGCATCCAAAAATTTACTTGAGTAAAAGTAATAAAGTACTTTGATTATAACCTACTCAAGTAGTGAGTAACTGCGGAGTACCATCTCGTGTCATTAAATTATAACATGCAAATGGATTTACAAGGAAACATAACTTTTAATGAGACTGAACATACATTGTTATAAATAAAAACACAAAGGCAATACCAGCCAAAAGGATTTAGAAATAAACCACTTATCTTTTACATTGTTGTAAATAAAAAAAAACACAAAGGCAACTGTAGCCCAAATAATTCTGCTAAATAATAATAAACTTGACTTTCTGCAAAACTTTGTTTCTACCAGTAAATGTTGGAACTCATTTTCTTACATTTTGACATCCTATAAACAGCACTAACTGTTTACCAGAATCTCCGACGTCACTCAACATGGCCCGCGCGGAGAGTTTGTTGTGGTCACGTGACTGGTTGGCTTCACTTGATTGGTTACATGTCAGGTGACAATAAGTTACGCAATAATTTTGCTGCAAATGTTTTTACATACTTGAAACAAAAGTAACTGTAGCGATCGGCAGAAAGCCCATAGTAACTGAGTAAAAGTTGCGGTTTTCTCCCCTAAAATTTACTCAAGTAAAAGTACAAGTCTTTCACATTTAAACTACTCTCACAAGTACAATTTTCTCAAAAAGCTACTTAAGTAAATGTAACTGAGTAAATGTAACTCGTTCCTACCCACCTCTGATCGTCTTATTGCCATTTCATGAAGCAGCAGCCTCTGCAGAGCCACGTCGGTGTTAGTCCGTCTTCAGTTAGAGCTGTGGTGTGTAGGTGCAGGCCTTTCAGGAGAAATCCTCATCTGTTCCATTCTGCATCCAAAGGTTACCCTCTGATGATGTCACTTCCTGTGATGTCCTGTAGCATCAGACTGCGTTCACATCACCTACACACTGGGTTTGTGCCAGGACATAATTAAAAAGATCTCAGTCCTCCTGCGCTGCCTTCAGAGTGTTTAGGAGGGAACACAGCTGATCAGGTGTACAGTATTGATCAACTGATCTTTCAGTTCATTTAGGTTTTAGATGTGTGCAATGCCAGGGTGGAAAGACATCAGCTACGACCTCAGAGAGAAGCAGGTGCTGCAGCTCAACCGGCTGGGACAGGTCAAAGTCTGCTTCTAAACTATTTGGAGTCCATCATTTTAAAGTGAGGGCGATTATTGACGGCTGGAAAACTTTAATGACAGAACGTTTCATCCAAAGCTCAAACTGTGCAACGCTCAGAGAAATGTCTGAACTAAGAAGTGTTTCATAAAACAAGAGGTCCGTGTCGGTTAGCAGGTCAGGAAAGGGCTGCCAGGAGAAAGACTCTCCTCTAAAGAACCTGACAGCAAAGTTTGCAGCTTCATCTCAGTGGACCACAACACTGCTACAACAATGTCCTTTAGACCTACACAACCAAAGATGAGCTAGTTATCATGCATATTGACTGTACAGTGTCGTGCACTAGAAGATTTTGGGTTGCTGCAGGGGACGGGAATCAAACCCCCGACCCTCAGAAGACGATCAACCTTCTCTCTGGGCTTAGAATCAGCTGTGAGCCGGAGCAACGTTGTAAAGAAGAGTGGGCCACACTGATGCAGCCAGACACTGAGAGGTGCTGCTAAAGGAGGTTCTGAATGACGGGCTGGACTTGCTTTGATACGTTTTGACTTCGTTTTGTTTAAAGAAATAACAACACGGTTGTGTTTTTGTATCATTTTGATCGTCTTGTGATCTGAAACTTCAAACCTTCAGACTCTGGAGCAGGGTGGACGTTCTTTGTGTCGCGTTGGATCACTTCCAGTTCCTGGCAGCCGGTGTGGGCCAGAGTTTGATTGACATGAAACGTCTTCCTCCAGGATCACGGTGCAAAACAAAACAACACAGTGCAGATACACAACTGAACAATAAACACAATCAGACAGCTAATCTAAACCTTCTAATCTAAAGTAAGAGACAAGACTGGAGACACGTGTTGATTATGCTGGTGAAGCGTGTTGATTAGTACATGTGCATGTGAGGTAGAGACATGTTCTGGTGTGAGGTTAGCAGTGTAAAGTTTTACCTGAGTAAGGTGCAGAAATGCAAAACCTTAGCAGATTGCAAAAACGTGCAAGTAAAGAACTCAAACAGCACAATCCAACATTCAGCAGTTCCCAACCCAGGTCCTTGAGGAACGCCGCCTTGCATATTTTAACTGTTTCCCTGCTTCATCACACCTGTGATCTAATTACTTCCTCAGGTTCAGCCAAAGCCTGTTAGTCACTCAAATGAGGCGTGTCAAAGCAGGGAAACAGCTAAAACATGCAGGATGGTGTTCCTCAAGGACCAGGGTTGGGAATGTTTTTTTTTTTTTCTGAGATGTTTCTGACCTGACTGAACATTGTTGGATTATTACCTGGATTATTGAGCATGAACTTTGGTGTTTTGAACCATTTTGGTATGGCTGCCTCAGAGGAGTTGACGGGGGAGAGGGCGGGCCCCAGAAACCATCTTCTCACCAGCAAACTGTTTTGTGTTTTTCCCCACTACGGGAGTGTGGTATTTGTGTGAGTCCAGTTTGTTTGGTGCTTCTCAGACTGAAGGACGAAACGTCTCAGCAAAACAAAAACAAAACATCCAGGTGACCTGACTGACCTGTGTTGTTATTACCTGGATTATTGAGCATGAACTGTTAGCACTACACAGTAGTTGTGTTTATTTAGGTCGTGTGTATGTGTCAGAGTGTATTTAGTGTGTGTTTGTGTGTCTCAGTCCAATCGTGGTCAGAGTCCAGTGTTGTGCAGCTGGAGTATAAACAAATAAACACTCGTTGTTGTTTTCCTCTCTGCCTGCAGCACAGATGTGTTTATTTGCACCAGCCCCATCAAACATTACAAACACTGCCCGTCTGAGAAGGTAAACAACTTCAACATCCTCAACACGTTTAGTTTACCCTCATTGATTTTCTCTGTGTGTGTGTGTTTCCAGTACGCCTGGGTGGAGAAACATTTGGGCCATGACTTCCTGGAGCAGGTCATCCTGACCAGAGATAAAACATTAATCTCTGGTGATCTCCTCATAGACGACAAGCCCGACGTCCAAGGTAAGCTTTGTTCCCTCGCAGCGCACGCACACCAGGAAGGATGAGCTGCCAGATGAATTCATCTTTTACTGTTTTTAATCTGCAGCTAATCTGTGGCTGCAGGATTATTGAAGCTGTGGCAGCTTCAGGGGGACAAGTGGCTCCACAAGTCTTTATGTTTGTTCAGTCACTGATCTAGTCACAACACTAGATGTATGAGCAGCATGCTGCGCGCTATCTCAACTAAAAGGCAGCAATTCCAAAATCCGTTCTTTATTTCAAGAAAATCTGGTTTCATCCCCATCATGTGTTTCCTATTGGAACACCTTTGTGCAGAATCTTAATTGGAAAAAAGTTTGGTCTCTCCCACAATTTTTTTTTCTCACTAATAAAGTCAAGGAAATTTCTTTTAAATTAATTCATAAATTTTATCCAACCAAACACTTTCTTCAGAAATACAAAGCCGATATTGATATTTCCTGTTCTCTCTGTAAGCTTTATCCAGAAACATCTGTTCATCTTTTTTGGAAGTGTACATACTCACTAAAGTTTTGGAAGGACATTGTTGCTCTGATATTCAATAATATCCAACCAGGTTTCCTTCTGTATTTTGAAAATGTTCTGTTTGGTATCTTAGATTTCAAGACTAAAGACTCCTCTTACGTATTTATTATAAATTTGATCTTGTTTCTTGCTAAGTTCCGCATCCATAAAAGTAAAGTAATGCATAGGAAACCCTTTTTTGATCTCTTTGTAATGGACGTAAAACTGTATCTTGATTCAATCTCAGACTCAAATAACAAAAAGGTTATAAAAACAAAAAATATCTGTAATGAATACAACTTAACTCTATAACTCGCATTTATTTATCTCTGTATTTTTGTTTTATTTTTTATTTTATTCTTTGTGTGCCTCCTTTCTTCTTTTTTTAACATATGTTCAATGTTATTGTGTGTTTATTCTAAATTGTTGTATTGATGTAAAGTTATAAATAAAGATTTGGAGAAGAAGAAAAAAGACAAAAAAAAGCATGCTGCGCGCCATGTTTAGGGACAACAACAGGTTAACACAAATTGTTTAAAGCAGCTGTGAGGCACGCTGGAGGAGGTTCATGGTTGGGGCTGTTTTGCAGCTGTAGACAGAAATATTCAGCGTCGCCCCTTTAGGTGGCTCTAAAACAAATCGTGGATCGTTGTCAGATTTGAAACTCTTCTGCTGCATTTAGTTTTTGTTAAATGATTAATAACAGTGTGCTGCTTCATGTGAGACCATCTTGTAAAATGTTTTAATAATCAAATTGAGCAGTGGCAGTAATGTGTTCCCTCCAGTTAGTCCTTAAATCCCTGTTTGGCTCTTCTTTCAGCAGCTGTCAATCAAACATTTCATTTACTTCAAACCATATATTGTTGATAACTCTTTGGTTTTGTTAATGGATTATTAAAAGGTCATGACAATTAAACAAAACTTAAAACTTTCACTGTGGATTTTTATTTTCTAGCTGCATTTTGCTCATTGTTGTAGCATAAAACAATAAAATGCGCACTTGTAAAGTTTGAATCCAGGTGAACATCCTGCAGTGAATAAAACATTAAAAGTTGTTAAACGGTGCTGTGTTGCATCACGCTCAGCTTCGGTAGCAGCGTTTGACAGCCTGTCCTTTGGTGGTAGAATAAAAACATGTGAGTTCCAGCGCAGACGTCCCTGTAGAATAAAAACATGTGAGTTCCAGCGCAGATGTCCCTGTAGAATAAAACCATGTGAGTTCCAGCGCAGACGTCCCTGTAGAATAAAAACATGTGAGTTCCAGCGCAGATGTCCCTGTAGAATAAAAACATGTGAGTTCCAGCGCAGATGTCCCTGTAGAATAAAAACATGTGAGTTCCAGCGCAGATGTCCCTGTAGAATAAAAACATGTGAGTTCCAGCGCAGATGTCCCTGTAGAATAAAAACATGTGAGTTCCAGCGCAGATGTCCCTGTAGAATAAAAACATGTGAGTTCCAGCGCAGATGTCCCTGTAGAATAAAAACATGTGAGTTCCAGCGCAGATGTCCCTGTAGAATAAAAACATGTGAGTTCCAGCGCAGATGTCCCTGTAGAATAAAAACATGTGAGTTCCAGCGCAGATGTCCCTGTAGAATAAAAACATGTGAGTTCCAGCGCAGATGTCCCTGTAGAATAAAAACATGTGAGTTCCAGCGCAGATGTCCCTGTAGAATAAAAACATGTGAGTTCCAGCGCAGATGTCCCTGTAGAATAAAAACATGTGAGTTCCAGCGCAGATGTCCCTGTAGAATAAAAACATGTGAGTTCCAGCGCAGATGTCCCTGTAGAATAAAAACATGTGAGTTCCAGCGCAGATGTCCCTGTAGAATAAAAACATGTGAGTTCCAGCGCAGATGTCCCTGTAGAATAAAAACATGTGAGTTCCAGCGCAGATGTCCCTGTAGAATAAAAACATGTGAGTTCCAGCGCAGATGTCCCTGTAGAATAAAAACATGTGAGTTCCAGCGCAGATGTCCCTGTAGAATAAAAACATGTGAGTTCCAGCGCAGATGTCCCTGTAGAATAAAAACATGTGAGTTCCAGCGCAGATGTCCCTGTAGAATAAAAACATGTGAGTTCCAGCGCAGATGTCCCTGTAGAATAAAAACATGTGAGTTCCAGCGCAGATGTCCCTGTAGAATAAAAACATGTGAGTTCCAGCGCAGATGTCCCTGTAGAATAAAAACATGTGAGTTCCAGCGCAGATGTCCCTGTAGAATAAAAACATGTGAGTTCCAGCGCAGATGTCCCTGTAGAATAAAAACATGTGAGTTCCAGCGCAGATGTCCCTGTAGAATAAAAACATGTGAGTTCCAGCGCAGATGTCCCTGTAGAATAAAAACATGTGAGTTCCAGCGCAGATGTCCCTGTAGAATAAAAACATGTGAGTTCCAGCGCAGATGTCCCTGTAGAATAAAAACATGTGAGTTCCAGCGCAGATGTCCCTGTAGAATAAAAACATGTGAGTTCCAGCGCAGATGTCCCTGTAGAATAAAAACATGTGAGTTCCAGCGCAGATGTCCCTGTAGAATAAAACCATGTGAGTTCCAGCGCAGATGTCCCTGTAGAATAAAAACATGTGAGTTCCAGCGCAGATGTCCCTGTAGAATAAAAACATGTGAGTTCCAGCGCAGATGTCCCTGTAGAATAAAAACATGTGAGTTCCAGCGCAGATGTCCCTGTAGAATAAAAACATGTGAGTTCCAGCGCAGATGTCCCTGTAGAATAAAAACATGTGAGTTCCAGCGCAGATGTCCCTGTAGAATAAAAACATGTGAGTTCCAGCGCAGATGTCCCTGTAGAATAAAAACATGTGAGTTCCAGCGCAGATGTCCCTGTAGAATAAAACCATGTGAGTTCCAGCGCAGATGTCCCTGTAGAATAAAAACATGTGAGTTCCAGCGCAGATGTCCCTGTAGAATAAAAACATGTGAGTTCCAGCGCAGATGTCCCTGTAGAATAAAAACATGTGAGTTCCAGCGCAGATGTCCCTGTAGAATAAAAACATGTGAGTTCCAGCGCAGATGTCCCTGTAGAATAAAAACATGTGAGTTCCAGCGCAGATGTCCCTGTAGAATAAAAACATGTGAGTTCCAGCGCAGATGTCCCTGTAGAATAAAAACATGTGAGTTCCAGCGCAGATGTCCCTGTAGAATAAAAACATGTGAGTTCCAGCGCAGATGTCCCTGTAGAATAAAAACATGTGAGTTCCAGCGCAGACGTCCCTGTAGAATAAAAACATGTGAGTTCCAGCGCAGATGTCCCTGTAGAATAAAAACATGTGAGTTCCAGCGCAGATGTCCCTGTAGAATAAAAACATGTGAGTTCCAGCGCAGACGTCCCTGTAGAATAAAAACATGTGAGTTCCAGCGCAGATGTCCCTGTAGAATAAAAACATGTGAGTTCCAGCGCAGATGTCCCTGTAGAATAAAAACATGTGAGTTCCAGCGCAGACGTCCCTGTAGAATAAAAACATGTGAGTTCCAGCGCAGATGTCCCTGTAGAATAAAAACATGTGAGTTCCAGCGCAGATGTCCCTGTAGAATAAAAACATGTGAGTTCCAGCGCAGATGTCCCTGTAGAATAAAAACATGTGAGTTCCAGCGCAGATGTCCCTGTAGAATAAAAACATGTGAGTTCCAGCGCAGATGTCCCTGTAGAATAAAAACATGTGAGTTCCAGCGCAGATGTCCCTGTAGAATAAAAACATGTGAGTTCCAGCGCAGATGTCCCTGTAGAATAAAAACATGTGAGTTCCAGCGCAGATGTCCCTGTAGAATAAAAACATGTGAGTTCCAGCGCAGATGTCCCTGTAGAATAAAAACATGTGAGTTCCAGCGCAGATGTCCCTGTAGAATAAAAACATGTGAGTTCCAGCGCAGATGTCCCTGTAGAATAAAAACATGTGAGTTCCAGCGCAGATGTCCCTGTAGAATAAAAACATGTGAGTTCCAGCGCAGATGTCCCTGTAGAATAAAAACATGTGAGTTCCAGCGCAGATGTCCCTGTAGAATAAAAACATGTGAGTTCCAGCGCAGATGTCCCTGTAGAATAAAAACATGTGAGTTCCAGCGCAGATGTCCCTGTAGAATAAAAACATGTGAGTTCCAGCGCAGATGTCCCTGTAGAATAAAAACATGTGAGTTCCAGCGCAGATGTCCCTGTAGAATAAAAACATGTGAGTTCCAGCGCAGATGTCCCTGTAGAATAAAAACATGTGAGTTCCAGCGCAGATGTCCCTGTAGAATAAAAACATGTGAGTTCCAGCGCAGATGTCCCTGTAGAATAAAAACATGTGAGTTCCAGCGCAGATGTCCCTGTAGAATAAAACCATGTGAGTTCCAGCGCAGATGTCCCTGTAGAATAAAAACATGTGAGTTCCAGCGCAGATGTCCCTGTAGAATAAAAACATGTGAGTTCCAGCGCAGATGTCCCTGTAGAATAAAAACATGTGAGTTCCAGCGCAGATGTCCCTGTAGAATAAAAACATGTGAGTTCCAGCGCAGATGTCCCTGTAGAATAAAAACATGTGAGTTCCAGCGCAGATGTCCCTGTAGAATAAAAACATGTGAGTTCCAGCGCAGATGTCCCTGTAGAATAAAAACATGTGAGTTCCAGCGCAGACGTCCCTGTAGAATAAAAACATGTGAGTTCCAGCGCAGACGTCCCTGTAGAATAAAAACATGTGAGTTCCAGCGCAGATGTCCCTGTAGAATAAAAACATGTGAGTTCCAGCGCAGACGTCCCTGTAGAATAAAAACATGTGAGTTCCAGCGCAGATGTCCCTGTAGAATAAAAACATGTGAGTTCCAGCGCAGATGTCCCTGTAGAATAAAAACATGTGAGTTCCAGCGCAGATGTCCCTGTAGAATAAAAACATGTGAGTTCCAGCGCAGATGTCCCTGTAGAATAAAAACATGTGAGTTCCAGCGCAGATGTCCCTGTAGAATAAAAACATGTGAGTTCCAGCGCAGATGTCCCTGTAGAATAAAAACATGTGAGTTCCAGCGCAGATGTCCCTGTAGAATAAAAACATGTGAGTTCCAGCGCAGATGTCCCTGTAGAATAAAAACATGTGAGTTCCAGCGCAGATGTCCCTGTAGAATAAAAACATGTGAGTTCCAGCGCAGATGTCCCTGTAGAATAAAAACATGTGAGTTCCAGCGCAGATGTCCC
>JBBPBX010099906.1:0-12454 GCA_038048925.1 Garcialebias charrua | reverse complement strand
TTTTACACAGTGTTACTGTATAGTGTTCTAACTTGAAGTTAATATTAAATAATTCTTAATAACTCATTTGGTGTCTTCTCCACAGGTTTCTGCTCATCTTGACCAAACTGTAGGAGAAGAACTGATGGGATCACTACCCTCATCTCTTGAACCACAGGTGAACAGCTTTCTGACTTTGAAATCTTTCTAATTTGTCTGACAGGTATTTTAGTGGACATGGGTTTTTGGGAGAGTAGACACAGTCCCCGCAATGCTTGTTCCTGTCAGGGGACTGCATTCTGAGGACTGTGTGTAGATGACTGTAGAGTAATATTGTTGGCAATCAGCAGGATCTTGCTTAAAATAATATTGCCAAACGGCTTGTTTAGCTTTACCGTAGCTCTTTACACAGTGTTACTGTGTAGTGTTCTAACTTGGTGTTAATATTAAATGAATCTTAATGACTCATTTGGTGTCTTCTCCACAGGTTTCTGCTCATCCTGACCAAACTGTAGGAGAAGAACCGATGGGATCACTATCCTCATCTCTTGAACCACAGGTGAACAGCTTTCTGACTTGAAAATCTATCTAATTTGTCTGACAGGTATTTTAGTGGACATGGGTTTTTGGGAGAGTAGACACAGTCCCCGCAATGCTTGTTCCTGTCAGGGGACTGCATTCTGAGGACTGTGTGTAGATGACTGTAGAGTAATATTGTTGGCAATCAGTAAGAACTTTTTAAAATAGTATTGCCAAACTTGTCTAGCTTTACCATAGCTTTTTACACAGTGTTACTGTATAGTGTTCTAACTTGAAGTTAATATTAAATAATTCTTAATAACTCATTTGGTGTCTTCTCCACAGGTTTCTGCTCATCTTGACCAAACTGTAGGAGAAGAACTGATGGGATCACTACCCTCATCTCTTGAACCACAGGTGAACAGCTTTCTGACTTTGAAATCTTTCTAATTTGTCTGACAGGTATTTTAGTGGACATGGGTTTTTGGGAGAGTAGACACAGTCCCCGCAATGCTTGTTCCTGTCAGGGGACTGCATTCTGAGGACTGTGTGTAGATGACTGTAGAGTAATATTGTTGGCAATCAGCAGGATCTTGCTTAAAATAATATTGCCAAACGGCTTGTTTAGCTTTACCGTAGCTCTTTACACAGTGTTACTGTGTAGTGTTCTAACTTGGTGTTAATATTAAATGAATCTTAATGACTCATTTGGTGTCTTCTCCACAGGTTTCTGCTCATCCTGACCAAACTGTAGGAGAAGAACCGATGGGATCACTATCCTCATCTCTTGAACCACAGGTGAACAGCTTTCTGACTTGAAAATCTATCTAATTTGTCTGACAGGTATTTTAGTGGACATGGGTTTTTGGGAGAGTAGACACAGTCCCCGCAATGCTTGTTCCTGTCAGGGGACTGCATTCTGAGGACTGTGTGTAGATGACTGTAGAGTAATATTGTTGGCAATCAGTAGGACCTTGCTTAAAATAGTATTGCCAAACAACTTGTCTAGCTTTACCATAGCTCTTTACACAGTGTTACTGTATAGTGTTCTAACTTGAAGTTAATATTAAATGAATCTTAATGACTCATTTGGTGTCTTCTCCACAGGTTTCTGCTCACCCTGACCAAACTGTAGGAGAAGAACCGATGGGATCACTATCCTCATCTCTTGAACCACAGGTGAACAGCTTTCTGACATGGAAATCTTTCTAATTTGTCTGACAGGTATTTTAGTGGACATGGGTTTTTGGGAGAGTAGACACAGTCCCCGCAATGCTTGTTCCTGTCAGGGGACTGCATTCTGAGGACTGTGTGTAGATGACTGTAGAGTAATATTGTTGGCAATCAGTAAGAACTTTTTAAAATAGTATTGCCAAACTTGTCTAGCTTTACCATAGCTTTTTACACAGTGTTACTGTATAGTGTTCTAACTTGAAGTTAATATTAAATAATTCTTAATAACTCATTTGGTGTCTTCTCCACAGGTTTCTGCTCATCTTGACCAAACTGTAGGAGAAGAACTGATGGGATCACTACCCTCATCTCTTGAACCACAGGTGAACAGCTTTCTGACTTTGAAATCTTTCTAATTTGTCTGACAGGTATTTTAGTGGACATGGGTTTTTGGGAGAGTAGACACAGTCCCCGCAATGCTTGTTCCTGTCAGGGGACTGCATTCTGAGGACTGTGTGTAGATGACTGTAGAGTAATATTGTTGGCAATCAGCAGGATCTTGCTTAAAATAATATTGCCAAACGGCTTGTTTAGCTTTACCGTAGCTCTTTACACAGTGTTACTGTGTAGTGTTCTAACTTGGTGTTAATATTAAATGAATCTTAATGACTCATTTGGTGTCTTCTCCACAGGTTTCTGCTCATCCTGACCAAACTGTAGGAGAAGAACCGATGGGATCACTATCCTCATCTCTTGAACCACAGGTGAACAGCTTTCTGACTTGAAAATCTATCTAATTTGTCTGACAGGTATTTTAGTGGACATGGGTTTTTGGGAGAGTAGACACAGTCCCCGCAATGCTTGTTCCTGTCAGGGGACTGCATTCTGAGGACTGTGTGTAGATGACTGTAGAGTAATATTGTTGGCAATCAGTAGGACCTTGCTTAAAATAGTATTGCCAAACAACTTGTCTAGCTTTACCATAGCTCTTTACACAGTGTTACTGTATAGTGTTCTAACTTGAAGTTAATATTAAATGAATCTTAATGACTCATTTGGTGTCTTCTCCACAGGTTTCTGCTCACCCTGACCAAACTGTAGGAGAAGAACCGATGGGATCACTATCCTCATCTCTTGAACCACAGGTGAACAGCTTTCTGACATGGAAATCTTTCTAATTTGTCTGACAGGTATTTTAGTGGACATGGGTTTTTGGGAGAGTAGACACAGTCCCCGCAATGCTTGTTCCTGTCAGGGGACTGCATTCTGAGGACTGTGTGTAGATGACTGTAGAGTAATATTGTTGGCAATCAGTAGGACCTTGCTTAAAATAGTATTGCCAAACAACTTGTCTAGCTTTACCATAGCTCTTTACACAGTGTTACTGTATAGTGTTCTAACTTGAAGTTAATATTAAATGAATCTTAATGACTCATTTGGTGTCTTCTCCACAGGTTTCTGCTCACCCTGACCAAACTGTAGGAGAAGAACCGATGGGATCACTATCCTCATCTCTTGAACCACAGGTGAACAGCTTTCTGACATGGAAATCTTTCTAATTTGTCTGACAGGTATTTTAGTGGACATGGGTTTTTGGGAGAGTAGACACAGTCCCCGCAATGCTTGTTCCTGTCAGGGGACTGCATTCTGAGGACTGTGTGTAGATGACTGTAGAGTAATATTGTTGGCAATCAGTAAGAACTTTTTAAAATAGTATTGCCAAACTTGTCTAGCTTTACCATAGCTTTTTACACAGTGTTACTGTATAGTGTTCTAACTTGAAGTTAATATTAAATAATTCTTAATAACTCATTTGGTGTCTTCTCCACAGGTTTCTGCTCATCTTGACCAAACTGTAGGAGAAGAACTGATGGGATCACTACCCTCATCTCTTGAACCACAGGTGAACAGCTTTCTGACTTTGAAATCTTTCTAATTTGTCTGACAGGTATTTTAGTGGACATGGGTTTTTGGGAGAGTAGACACAGTCCCCGCAATGCTTGTTCCTGTCAGGGGACTGCATTCTGAGGACTGTGTGTAGATGACTGTAGAGTAATATTGTTGGCAATCAGCAGGATCTTGCTTAAAATAATATTGCCAAACGGCTTGTTTAGCTTTACCGTAGCTCTTTACACAGTGTTACTGTGTAGTGTTCTAACTTGGTGTTAATATTAAATGAATCTTAATGACTCATTTGGTGTCTTCTCCACAGGTTTCTGCTCATCCTGACCAAACTGTAGGAGAAGAACCGATGGGATCACTATCCTCATCTCTTGAACCACAGGTGAACAGCTTTCTGACTTGAAAATCTATCTAATTTGTCTGACAGGTATTTTAGTGGACATGGGTTTTTGGGAGAGTAGACACAGTCCCCGCAATGCTTGTTCCTGTCAGGGGACTGCATTCTGAGGACTGTGTGTAGATGACTGTAGAGTAATATTGTTGGCAATCAGTAGGACCTTGCTTAAAATAGTATTGCCAAACAACTTGTCTAGCTTTACCATAGCTCTTTACACAGTGTTACTGTATAGTGTTCTAACTTGAAGTTAATATTAAATGAATCTTAATGACTCATTTGGTGTCTTCTCCACAGGTTTCTGCTCACCCTGACCAAACTGTAGGAGAAGAACCGATGGGATCACTATCCTCATCTCTTGAACCACAGGTGAACAGCTTTCTGACATGGAAATCTTTCTAATTTGTCTGACAGGTATTTTAGTGGACATGGGTTTTTGGGAGAGTAGACACAGTCCCCGCAATGCTTGTTCCTGTCAGGGGACTGCATTCTGAGGACTGTGTGTAGATGACTGTAGAGTAATATTGTTGGCAATCAGTAAGAACTTTTTAAAATAGTATTGCCAAACTTGTCTAGCTTTACCATAGCTTTTTACACAGTGTTACTGTATAGTGTTCTAACTTGAAGTTAATATTAAATAATTCTTAATAACTCATTTGGTGTCTTCTCCACAGGTTTCTGCTCATCTTGACCAAACTGTAGGAGAAGAACTGATGGGATCACTACCCTCATCTCTTGAACCACAGGTGAACAGCTTTCTGACTTTGAAATCTTTCTAATTTGTCTGACAGGTATTTTAGTGGACATGGGTTTTTGGGAGAGTAGACACAGTCCCCGCAATGCTTGTTCCTGTCAGGGGACTGCATTCTGAGGACTGTGTGTAGATGACTGTAGAGTAATATTGTTGGCAATCAGCAGGATCTTGCTTAAAATAATATTGCCAAACGGCTTGTTTAGCTTTACCGTAGCTCTTTACACAGTGTTACTGTGTAGTGTTCTAACTTGGTGTTAATATTAAATGAATCTTAATGACTCATTTGGTGTCTTCTCCACAGGTTTCTGCTCATCCTGACCAAACTGTAGGAGAAGAACCGATGGGATCACTATCCTCATCTCTTGAACCACAGGTGAACAGCTTTCTGACTTGAAAATCTATCTAATTTGTCTGACAGGTATTTTAGTGGACATGGGTTTTTGGGAGAGTAGACACAGTCCCCGCAATGCTTGTTCCTGTCAGGGGACTGCATTCTGAGGACTGTGTGTAGATGACTGTAGAGTAATATTGTTGGCAATCAGTAGGACCTTGCTT
The DNA here is from genome assembly GCA_038048925.1 of Garcialebias charrua. Lineage (NCBI taxonomy): Eukaryota > Metazoa > Chordata > Actinopteri > Cyprinodontiformes > Rivulidae > Garcialebias > Garcialebias charrua. The sequence continues at coordinate 7,178 of JBBPBX010099906.1, read as the reverse complement.
AAAATAGTATTGCCAAACAACTTGTCTAGCTTTACCATAGCTCTTTACACAGTGTTACTGTATAGTGTTCTAACTTGAAGTTAATATTAAATGAATCTTAATGACTCATTTGGTGTCTTCTCCACAGGTTTCTGCTCACCCTGACCAAACTGTAGGAGAAGAACCGATGGGATCACTATCCTCATCTCTTGAACCACAGGTGAACAGCTTTCTGACATGGAAATCTTTCTAATTTGTCTGACAGGTATTTTAGTGGACATGGGTTTTTGGGAGAGTAGACACAGTCCCCGCAATGCTTGTTCCTGTCAGGGGACTGCATTCTGAGGACTGTGTGTAGATGACTGTAGAGTAATATTGTTGGCAATCAGTAAGAACTTTTTAAAATAGTATTGCCAAACTTGTCTAGCTTTACCATAGCTTTTTACACAGTGTTACTGTATAGTGTTCTAACTTGAAGTTAATATTAAATAATTCTTAATAACTCATTTGGTGTCTTCTCCACAGGTTTCTGCTCATCTTGACCAAACTGTAGGAGAAGAACTGATGGGATCACTACCCTCATCTCTTGAACCACAGGTGAACAGCTTTCTGACTTTGAAATCTTTCTAATTTGTCTGACAGGTATTTTAGTGGACATGGGTTTTTGGGAGAGTAGACACAGTCCCCGCAATGCTTGTTCCTGTCAGGGGACTGCATTCTGAGGACTGTGTGTAGATGACTGTAGAGTAATATTGTTGGCAATCAGCAGGATCTTGCTTAAAATAATATTGCCAAACGGCTTGTTTAGCTTTACCGTAGCTCTTTACACAGTGTTACTGTGTAGTGTTCTAACTTGGTGTTAATATTAAATGAATCTTAATGACTCATTTGGTGTCTTCTCCACAGGTTTCTGCTCATCCTGACCAAACTGTAGGAGAAGAACCGATGGGATCACTATCCTCATCTCTTGAACCACAGGTGAACAGCTTTCTGACTTGAAAATCTATCTAATTTGTCTGACAGGTATTTTAGTGGACATGGGTTTTTGGGAGAGTAGACACAGTCCCCGCAATGCTTGTTCCTGTCAGGGGACTGCATTCTGAGGACTGTGTGTAGATGACTGTAGAGTAATATTGTTGGCAATCAGTAGGACCTTGCTTAAAATAGTATTGCCAAACAACTTGTCTAGCTTTACCATAGCTCTTTACACAGTGTTACTGTATAGTGTTCTAACTTGAAGTTAATATTAAATGAATCTTAATGACTCATTTGGTGTCTTCTCCACAGGTTTCTGCTCACCCTGACCAAACTGTAGGAGAAGAACCGATGGGATCACTATCCTCATCTCTTGAACCACAGGTGAACAGCTTTCTGACATGGAAATCTTTCTAATTTGTCTGACAGGTATTTTAGTGGACATGGGTTTTTGGGAGAGTAGACACAGTCCCCGCAATGCTTGTTCCTGTCAGGGGACTGCATTCTGAGGACTGTGTGTAGATGACTGTAGAGTAATATTGTTGGCAATCAGTAGGACCTTGCTTAAAATAGTATTGCCAAACAACTTGTCTAGCTTTACCATAGCTCTTTACACAGTGTTACTGTATAGTGTTCTAACTTGGTGTTAATATTAAATGAATCTTAATCAGAGTCAGAGTCAGAGTCAGAGTCAGAGTCAGAGTCAGAGTCAGAGAGTCAGAGTCAGAGTCAGAGAGAATTTATTGTCATTTGCACCGCATGTAGTACATGTGTTGAAAACGAGATTATGTACACAGGGTCCCAGTTACATCCAACAACAAATGCAAGAGAAATACAATAATAACATCTAGGATTAACTAAGAGAGACATCACATCAGCTAGTAATACACTAAGCCCTAATGTAGTAGAAAAACATCATTATAAACAGCAGCACGAACATGAGCAGATGGTCACAGATGAACGCAGCAACAAGAAACAGATCAGTACAGTATCAGTATGATGTGACATTTTGCAGTGTTTATTCTTATTATTTATTTATTCATGAGTCTGACAGCCTCAGGGTAGAAGCTGTTTCTCAGTCTAGTGGTTCTACATTTGATGCTCCTCAACCTCCGTCCCGAGGGGAGTGGTGCAAAGAGTGAGTGTGCTGGGTGAGTGAGGTCTTTCATGATGCAGGTGGCTCTTTTTCTGCATCTGGAGGTGTAAATGTCTGTGATGGTGGGGAGACTGACTCCCACAGACTTCTGTGCAGCCTTCACCACTCTCTGCAGAGCTTTTCTCTCTGCAACTGTGCAGCCTCCATGCCACACGTTGATGCTGGAGCACAGGACGCTCTCCACTGCACACCTGTAGAACGAGGTGAGGACTGGGCTTCTCAGACCGGCTCGTCTCAGCCGTCATGACTCATTTGGTGTCTTCTCCACAGGTTTCTGCTCATCCTGACCAAACTGTAGGAGAAGAACCGATGGGATCACTATCCTCATCTCTTGAACCACAGGTGAACAGCTTTCTGACTTGAAAATCTATCTAATTTGTCTGACAGGTATTTTAGTGGACATGGGTTTTTGGGAGAGTAGACACAGTCCCCGCAATGCTTGTTCCTGTCAGGGGACTGCATTCTGAGGACTGTGTGTAGATGACTGTAGAGTAATATTGTTGGCAATCAGTAGGACCTTGCTTAAAATAGTATTGCCAAACAACTTGTCTAGCTTTACCATAGCTCTTTACACAGTGTTACTGTATAGTGTTCTAACTTGAAGTTAATATTAAATGAATCTTAATGACTCATTTGGTGTCTTCTCCACAGGTTTCTGCTCACCCTGACCAAACTGTAGGAGAAGAACCGATGGGATCACTATCCTCATCTCTTGAACCACAGGTGAACAGCTTTCTGACATGGAAATCTTTCTAATTTGTCTGACAGGTATTTTAGTGGACATGGGTTTTTGGGAGAGTAGACACAGTCCCCGCAATGCTTGTTCCTGTCAGGGGACTGCATTCTGAGGACTGTGTGTAGATGACTGTAGAGTAATATTGTTGGCAATCAGTAGGACCTTGCTTAAAATAGTATTGCCAAACAACTTGTCTAGCTTTACCATAGCTCTTTACACAGTGTTACTGTATAGTGTTCTAACTTGAAGTTAATATTAAATGAATCTTAATGACTCATTTGGTGTCTTCTCCACAGGTTTCTGCTCACCCTGACCAAACTGTAGGAGAAGAACCGATGGGATCACTATCCTCATCTCTTGAACCACAGGTGAACAGCTTTCTGACATGGAAATCTTTCTAATTTGTCTGACAGGTATTTTAGTGGACATGGGTTTTTGGGAGAGTAGACACAGTCCCCGCAATGCTTGTTCCTGTCAGGGGACTGCATTCTGAGGACTGTGTGTAGATGACTGTAGAGTAATATTGTTGGCAATCAGTAAGAACTTTTTAAAATAGTATTGCCAAACTTGTCTAGCTTTACCATAGCTTTTTACACAGTGTTACTGTATAGTGTTCTAACTTGAAGTTAATATTAAATAATTCTTAATAACTCATTTGGTGTCTTCTCCACAGGTTTCTGCTCATCTTGACCAAACTGTAGGAGAAGAACTGATGGGATCACTACCCTCATCTCTTGAACCACAGGTGAACAGCTTTCTGACTTTGAAATCTTTCTAATTTGTCTGACAGGTATTTTAGTGGACATGGGTTTTTGGGAGAGTAGACACAGTCCCCGCAATGCTTGTTCCTGTCAGGGGACTGCATTCTGAGGACTGTGTGTAGATGACTGTAGAGTAATATTGTTGGCAATCAGTAGGACCTTGCTTAAAATAGTATTGCCAAACAACTTGTCTAGCTTTACCATAGCTCTTTACACAGTGTTACTGTATAGTGTTCTAACTTGGTGTTAATATTAAATGAATCTTAATGACTCATTTGGTGTCTTCTCCACAGGTTTCTGCTCATCCTGACCAAACTGTAGGAGAAGAACCGATGGGATCACTATCCTCATCTCTTGAACCACAGGTGAACAGCTTTCTGACTTGAAAATCTATCTAATTTGTCTGACAGGTATTTTAGTGGACATGGGTTTTTGGGAGAGTAGACACAGTCCCCGCAATGCTTGTTCCTGTCAGGGGACTGCATTCTGAGGACTGTGTGTAGATGACTGTAGAGTAATATTGTTGGCAATCAGTAGGACCTTGCTTAAAATAGTATTGCCAAACAACTTGTCTAGCTTTACCATAGCTCTTTACACAGTGTTACTGTATAGTGTTCTAACTTGAAGTTAATATTAAATGAATCTTAATGACTCATTTGGTGTCTTCTCCACAGGTTTCTGCTCACCCTGACCAAACTGTAGGAGAAGAACCGATGGGATCACTATCCTCATCTCTTGAACCACAGGTGAACAGCTTTCTGACATGGAAATCTTTCTAATTTGTCTGACAGGTATTTTAGTGGACATGGGTTTTTGGGAGAGTAGACACAGTCCCCGCAATGCTTGTTCCTGTCAGGGGACTGCATTCTGAGGACTGTGTGTAGATGACTGTAGAGTAATATTGTTGGCAATCAGTAGGACCTTGCTTAAAATAGTATTGCCAAACAACTTGTCTAGCTTTACCATAGCTCTTTACACAGTGTTACTGTATAGTGTTCTAACTTGGTGTTAATATTAAATGAATCTTAATCAGAGTCAGAGTCAGAGTCAGAGTCAGAGTCAGAGTCAGAGTCAGAGAGTCAGAGTCAGAGTCAGAGAGAATTTATTGTCATTTGCACCGCATGTAGTACATGTGTTGAAAACGAGATTATGTACACAGGGTCCCAGTTACATCCAACAACAAATGCAAGAGAAATACAATAATAACATCTAGGATTAACTAAGAGAGACATCACATCAGCTAGTAATACACTAAGCCCTAATGTAGTAGAAAAACATCATTATAAACAGCAGCACGAACATGAGCAGATGGTCACAGATGAACGCAGCAACAAGAAACAGATCAGTACAGTATCAGTATGATGTGACATTTTGCAGTGTTTATTCTTATTATTTATTTATTCATGAGTCTGACAGCCTCAGGGTAGAAGCTGTTTCTCAGTCTAGTGGTTCTACATTTGATGCTCCTCAACCTCCGTCCCGAGGGGAGTGGTGCAAAGAGTGAGTGTGCTGGGTGAGTGAGGTCTTTCATGATGCAGGTGGCTCTTTTTCTGCATCTGGAGGTGTAAATGTCTGTGATGGTGGGGAGACTGACTCCCACAGACTTCTGTGCAGCCTTCACCACTCTCTGCAGAGCTTTTCTCTCTGCAACTGTGCAGCCTCCATGCCACACGTTGATGCTGGAGCACAGGACGCTCTCCACTGCACACCTGTAGAACGAGGTGAGGACTGGGCTTCTCAGACCGGCTCGTCTCAGCTCATGACTCATTTGGTGTCTTCTCCACAGGTTTCTGCTCATCCTGACCAAACTGTAGGAGAAGAACCGATGGGATCACTATCCTCATCTCTTGAACCACAGGTGAACAGCTTTCTGACTTGAAAATCTATCTAATTTGTCTGACAGGTATTTTAGTGGACATGGGTTTTTGGGAGAGTAGACACAGTCCCCGCAATGCTTGTTCCTGTCAGGGGACTGCATTCTGAGGACTGTGTGTAGATGACTGTAGAGTAATATTGTTGGCAATCAGTAGGACCTTGCTTAAAATAGTATTGCCAAACAACTTGTCTAGCTTTACCATAGCTCTTTACACAGTGTTACTGTATAGTGTTCTAACTTGAAGTTAATATTAAATGAATCTTAATGACTCATTTGGTGTCTTCTCCACAGGTTTCTGCTCACCCTGACCAAACTGTAGGAGAAGAACCGATGGGATCACTATCCTCATCTCTTGAACCACAGGTGAACAGCTTTCTGACATGGAAATCTTTCTAATTTGTCTGACAGGTATTTTAGTGGACATGGGTTTTTGGGAGAGTAGACACAGTCCCCGCAATGCTTGTTCCTGTCAGGGGACTGCATTCTGAGGACTGTGTGTAGATGACTGTAGAGTAATATTGTTGGCAATCAGTAAGAACTTTTTAAAATAGTATTGCCAAACTTGTCTAGCTTTACCATAGCTTTTTACACAGTGTTACTGTATAGTGTTCTAACTTGAAGTTAATATTAAATAATTCTTAATAACTCATTTGGTGTCTTCTCCACAGGTTTCTGCTCATCTTGACCAAACTGTAGGAGAAGAACTGATGGGATCACTACCCTCATCTCTTGAACCACAGGTGAACAGCTTTCTGACTTTGAAATCTTTCTAATTTGTCTGACAGGTATTTTAGTGGACATGGGTTTTTGGGAGAGTAGACACAGTCCCCGCAATGCTTGTTCCTGTCAGGGGACTGCATTCTGAGGACTGTGTGTAGATGACTGTAGAGTAATATTGTTGGCAATCAGCAGGATCTTGCTTAAAATAATATTGCCAAACGGCTTGTTTAGCTTTACCGTAGCTCTTTACACAGTGTTACTGTGTAGTGTTCTAACTTGGTGTTAATATTAAATGAATCTTAATGACTCATTTGGTGTCTTCTCCACAGGTTTCTGCTCATCCTGACCAAACTGTAGGAGAAGAACCGATGGGATCACTATCCTCATCTCTTGAACCACAGGTGAACAGCTTTCTGACTTGAAAATCTATCTAATTTGTCTGACAGGTATTTTAGTGGACATGGGTTTTTGGGAGAGTAGACACAGTCCCCGCAATGCTTGTTCCTGTCAGGGGACTGCATTCTGAGGACTGTGTGTAGATGACTGTAGAGTAATATTGTTGGCAATCAGTAGGACCTTGCTTAAAATAGTATTGCCAAACAACTTGTCTAGCTTTACCATAGCTCTTTACACAGTGTTACTGTATAGTGTTCTAACTTGAAGTTAATATTAAATGAATCTTAATGACTCATTTGGTGTCTTCTCCACAGGTTTCTGCTCACCCTGACCAAACTGTAGGAGAAGAACCGATGGGATCACTATCCTCATCTCTTGAACCACAGGTGAACAGCTTTCTGACATGGAAATCTTTCTAATTTGTCTGACAGGTATTTTAGTGGACATGGGTTTTTGGGAGAGTAGACACAGTCCCCGCAATGCTTGTTCCTGTCAGGGGACTGCATTCTGAGGACTGTGTGTAGATGACTGTAGAGTAATATTGTTGGCAATCAGTAAGAACTTTTTAAAATAGTATTG
>JBBPBX010099904.1:0-12454 GCA_038048925.1 Garcialebias charrua | reverse complement strand
TTCAAGGTTGGCCCAACTTTACTGGAGCTTGGACAGAGAATCTTCGCAAAGGTAAAAAGGTTGATGTTCATTAGCGGACCTTAACTCCAGCGGACGCCGGCTGAAGAGTGTGCCATATCTGGTTGAAACTCACTTCAAGATAACTACCCCTCTCTTACTTCCTTTTTCCTCCTCCTCTCCTAAACCTTATCTTTGCCAGTAACAAACTAAGCTAACGAACCTTCAGATATACGTAATATGTCATCTTATTTACTTGTTTCTGTTGTCCGAAATTTAAATCTGCTAACGTTTTATATTATAGAAATCTGATTGATCAATCAATACATGTTATGATGTAATTTTAATGATTTGTTAATTAAATGATTCCATATCTGGTGGGTCAAATATAATTATGTCTCGTTGTTACTCATATCCTTTCATTTGATCACACAATTTATGGTTTAGTCCTGAAAAAGAGAGAACCTGTGAATAATTGATGATATTTTGTGTCAGGATAAAACCTGCTCATTTTACATCTGGAATACTGGACGGGTCAGTAAATCTGATGTCCCCTATACTATTACATATTGATGGCACCGTACGTGTTTAATTACACCTCTTATGATTGTCTATTGTCACTGTTGTCATCATTCTTTGTTTGTAGCTAGGTCTCTCTTGTAAATGAGTCCTCAAGGCTCAATGGGATTAACCTGTAGAAATAAAGCTTGAATGAACTGAGCAGCATCATGAGCTGAAGAAGTTTCTTCTCCATCATACTTGGGCAGATCCACTCCAGTGGCTTGAAGGTCAGCCTTTCAAAATAAAGCTCAGTCTTTTCTCTGAAACAGCTGAGTCTTTATTAACCAGAAGAAATTTTCGTTGTTTGGTTTCAGGTGAACTTTATTTATATAAAATTAAAACAAAGTGTTTACAGCAACAACCAGTTGTTTGTCTTCATGATAATTGTAAAAACAAACTGAAATCAGAATAAATGCGTCTAAATAAGTTTCACCTCCTGCAGCAACGAGCAGAAGATACAAAAACATCAATACAAACAGGAAGTGGACTTTCAGAATAAGACACTGCACTGACAGCTCTTTAAAAGATAATGATGGATTGTTGTGACGAGCGAGCAGCAGAAACTGTAACAGATAAAAGTTTCCTACAGGAAGTGAAGCTCAACGCTCTGAAGCTCTGGACCGTCCAGCACCTCACACAGAATCTTTAACATGTTGTGAACATGTTGTAAACATGTTGTGAACATGTTGTAAACATGTTGTGAACATGTTGTAAACATGTTGTGAACATGTAAACATGTTGTGAACATGAACAAACAGCTGGAGCTTCGGTCTCTGCGCTCGCTACCGACATCAGACCTGCTGAGGACACATCTTCAGATTGAACATGTCTTCAGACTGGACACGTCTTGAGTCTGGACACGTCTTCAGATTGGACACGTCTTCAGACTGGACACGTCTTGAGACTGGACACGTCTTGAGACTGAACATGTCTTCAGACTGGACACGTCTTCAGACTGGACATGTCTTCAGACTGGACACGTCTTCAGACTGGACACGTCTTCAGACTGGACACGTCTTGAGACTGAACATGTCTTCAGACTGGACACGTCTTGAGACTGAACATGTCTTCAGACTGGACATGTCTTCAGACTGGACACGTCTTGAGACTGAACATGTCTTCAGACTGGACATGTCTTCAGACTGGACACGTCTTCAGACTGGACACGTCTTCAGACTGGACACGTCTTGAGACTGAACATGTCTTGAGACTGGACACGTCTTCAGACTGGACACGTCTTCAGACTGGACACGTCTTCAGTCTGGACACATCTTCAGACTGAACATGTCTTCAGACTGAACACGTCTTGAGTCTGGACACGTCTTCAGATTGGACACGTCTTCAGACTGGACACGTCTTGAGACTGAACATGTCTTCAGACTGGACATGTCTTCAGACTGGACACGTCTTGAGACTGAACATGTCTTCAGACTGGACACGTCTTCAGACTGGACACGTCTTCAGATTGGACACGTCTTCAGACTGGACACGTCTTCAGACTGGACACGTCTTGAGTCTGGACACGTCTTCAGACTGGACACGTCTTCAGACTGGACACGTCTTCAGACGACACGTCTTCAGACTGGACACGTCTTCGGACTGGACACGTCTTCAGACTGGACACGTCTTCAGATTGGACACGTCTTGAGACTGAACATGTCTTCAGACTGGACATGTCTTCAGACTGAACATGTCTTCAGACTGGACATGTCTTCAGACTGAACATGTCTTCAGACTGGACACGTCTTCAGACTGAACATGTCTTCAGACTGGACACGTCTTCAGTCTGGACACGTCTTCAGACTGGACACGTCTTCGGACTGGACACGTCTTCAGACTGGACACGTCTTCAGACTGGACACGTCTTCAGTCTGGACACGTCTTCAGACTGGACACGTCTTCAGATTGGACACGTCTTGAGACTGAACATGTCTTCAGACTGGACATGTCTTCAGACTGAACATGTCTTCAGACTGGACACGTCTTCAGTCTGGACACGTCTTCAGACTGGACACGTCTTCAGATTGGACACGTCTTGAGACTGAACATGTCTTCAGACTGGACACGTCTTCAGTCTGGACACGTCTTCAGACTGGACACGTCTTCAGACTGAACATGTCTTCAGACTGGACACGTCTTCAGACTGAACATGTCTTCAGACTGTACATGTCTTCAGACTGGACACGTCTTCAGTCTGGACACGTCTTCAGACTGAACATGTCTTCAGACTGGACACGTCTTCAGACTGGACACGTCTTCAGACTGGACACGTCTTCAGACTGGACACGTCTTCAGACTGGACACGTCTTCAGACTGGACACGTCTTCAGTCTGGACACGTCTTCAGACTCACACTTTGTTGGAAGTTCTCCGTTCATGTAGAGAAACAAACGTCAACATTCAGAACTCCTTCTCTCCCTGACCTTTGACCCTTTCTGGACTCTCTCGTTCAACTCGCCTCTTGATTAAACCTGAACTTTGCTCATCAAGTTGTTGACCAGATTTTATAAATAACTGCATATTTAAAATAAAGAACTATAATTTATTTTTATATTCAGACAGACAGATGTGATCCCGCCTCCATCATTTCCTGTTGTCTCATTCTGTTACTCGAGTCGCTCCGACCTCCTCCACCGGCCCCTCCCTCTTGGTTTCCACGGTTACGCCTCCTGCTGGCTTCTCCTCCTCGGCCTGGGTGCCGGCCTCAGCCTCGACCTCGGCGCCCTCCTGGCCCTCGGCGACGGCCCTCTCCTTCTTCAGCTTGATGCGGAACGCCTCCTTGCTCGGAGCCTTCTTGGCCATGTTGGTCTTCAGCCGCTCGCCGGACTGCTTGAGCCGCTCGCCGGCCTGGTGCATCTTCTCCCTCCGCTCCGGCGGCATGACCTTCTCGCCCAGGTTGTGCAGCTTGGTGCCCAGGTTATCTTTGGTTTTGCTCATGTTCTCCTTGGAGAAGGCGGCCTTCAGGGTCTCCGAGCTCTTCGCCATGGACTTCTTGAGGCGAGTTGCTCGTGAGGGGTCTGGATCATCCTCGCCCAGACCCTCTTCGTCAGAGGAGAGGTCTACAGGGACATCGTAGGAATCTGGATCAATGTCCAGCCCCTCCAGTCCGGGTCCCTGGGGACCTTTGGTGACGGCCACGGACGGGATCTCCGTCTCCCCCTACAGAGACAGAAGAACTTCAGAGGTCATCTTCTGTCAGTTCAGCTGCTGTAAGAAAATCATGTCAAGTTCAAAACATTTATTTTGGAATAAAGCATTTTTGGTTAACGTTTCAATAGAAGCTCCTTGTTTTGTGCTCCACCACGAAACACTTCAACCATTTTCACTCGTTTCATCAGCGTTTGGTCAAATTTACATTTTGTTGTTGTCGTTATGACATCAATATGAAACAGATCAGCAGAAACATGAAACAGATCAGCAACAACATGAAACAGATCAGCAGCAATATGAAACAGATCACCAGCAACATGAAACAGATCAGCAGCAACATGAAACAGATCAGCAGCAACATGAAACAGATCAGCAGCAACATGAAACAGATCAGCAGCAACATGAAACAGATCAGCAGCAACATGAAACAGATCAGCAGCAACATGAAACAGATCAGCAGCAACATGAAACAGATCAGCAGCAACATGAAACAGATCAGCAGCAACATGAAACAGATCAGCAGCAACATGAAACAGATCAGCAGCAACATGAAACAGATCAGCAGCAACATGAAACAGATCAGCAGCAACATGAAACAGATCAGCAGCAACATGAAACAGATCAGCAGCAACATGAAACAGATCAGCAGCAACATGAAACAGATCAGCAGCAACATGAAACAGATCAGCAGCAACATGAAACAGATCAGCAGCAACATGAAACAGATCAGCAGCAACATGAAACAGATCAGCAGCAACATGAAACAGATCAGCAGCAACATGAAACAGATCAGCAGCAACATGAAACAGATCAGCAGCAACATGAAACAGATCAGCAGCAACATGAAACAGATCAGCAGCAACATGAAACAGATCAGCAGCAACATGAAACAGATCAGCAGCAACATGAAACAGATCAGCAGCAACATGAAACAGATCAGCAGCAACATGAAACAGATCAGCAGCAACATGAAACAGATCAGCAGCAACATGAAACAGATCAGCAGCAACATGAAACAGATCAGCAGCAACATGAAACAGATCAGCAGCAACATGAAACAGATCAGCAGCAACATGAAACAGATCAGCAGCAACATGAAACAGATCAGCAGCAACATGAAACAGATCAGCAGCAACATGAAACAGATCAGCAGCAACATGAAACAGATCAGCAGCAACATGAAACAGATCAGCAGCAACATGAAACAGATCAGCAGCAACATGAAACAGATCAGCAGCAACATGAAACAGATCAGCAGCAACATGAAACAGATCAGCAGCAACATGAAACAGATCAGCAGCAACATGAAACAGATCAGCAGCAACATGAAACAGATCAGCAGCAACATGAAACAGATCAGCAGCAACATGAAACAGATCAGCAGCAACATGAAACAGATCAGCAGCAACATGAAACAGATCAGCAGCAACATGAAACAGATCAGCAGCAACATGAAACAGATCAGCAGCAACATGAAACAGATCAGCAGCAACATGAAACAGATCAGCAGCAACATGAAACAGATCAGCAGCAACATGAAACAGATCAGCAGCAACATGAAACAGATCAGCAGCAACATGAAACAGATCAGCAGCAACATGAAACAGATCAGCAGCAACATGAAACAGATCAGCAGCAACATGAAACAGATCAGCAGCAACATGAAACAGATCAGCAGCAACATGAAACAGATCAGCAGCAACATGAAACAGATCAGCAGCAACATGAAACAGATCAGCAGCAACATGAAACAGATCAGCAGCAACATGAAACAGATCAGCAGCAACATGAAACAGATCAGCAGCAACATGAAACAGATCAGCAGCAACATGAAACAGATCAGCAGCAACATGAAACAGATCAGCAGCAACATGAAACAGATCAGCAGCAACATGAAACAGATCAGCAGCAACATGAAACAGATCAGCAGCAACATGAAACAGATCAGCAGCAACATGAAACAGATCAGCAGCAACATGAAACAGATCAGCAGCAACATGAAACAGATCAGCAGCAACATGAAACAGATCAGCAGCAACATGAAACAGATCAGCAGCAACATGAAACAGATCAGCAGCAACATGAAACAGATCAGCAGCAACATGAAACAGATCAGCAGCAACATGAAACAGATCAGCAGCAACATGAAACAGATCAGCAGCAACATGAAACAGATCAGCAGCAACATGAAACAGATCAGCAGCAACATGAAACAGATCAGCAGCAACATGAAACAGATCAGCAGCAACATGAAACAGATCAGCAGCAACATGAAACAGATCAGCAGCAACATGAAACAGATCAGCAGCAACATGAAACAGATCAGCAGCAACATGAAACAGATCAGCAGCAACATGAAACAGATCAGCAGCAACATGAAACAGATCAGCAGCAACATGAAACAGATCAGCAGCAACATGAAACAGATCAGCAGCAACATGAAACAGATCAGCAGCAACATGAAACAGATCAGCAGCAACATGAAACAGATCAGCAGCAACATGAAACAGATCAGCAGCAACATGAAACAGATCAGCAGCAACATGAAACAGATCAGCAGCAACATGAAACAGATCAGCAGCAACATGAAACAGATCAGCAGCAACATGAAACAGATCAGCAGCAACATGAAACAGATCAGCAGCAACATGAAACAGATCAGCAGCAACATGAAACAGATCAGCAGCAACATGAAACAGATCAGCAGCAACATGAAACAGATCAGCAGCAACATGAAACAGATCAGCAGCAACATGAAACAGATCAGCAGCAACATGAAACAGATCAGCAGCAACATGAAACAGATCAGCAGCAACATGAAACAGATCAGCAGCAACATGAAACAGATCAGCAGCAACATGAAACAGATCAGCAGCAACATGAAACAGATCAGCAGCAACATGAAACAGATCAGCAGCAACATGAAACAGATCAGCAGCAACATGAAACAGATCAGCAGCAACATGAAACAGATCAGCAGCAACATGAAACAGATCAGCAGCAACATGAAACAGATCAGCAGCAACATGAAACAGATCAGCAGCAACATGAAACAGATCAGCAGCAACATGAAACAGATCAGCAGCAACATGAAACAGATCAGCAGCAACATGAAACAGATCAGCAGCAACATGAAACAGATCAGCAGCAACATGAAACAGATCAGCAGCAACATGAAACAGATCAGCAGCAACATGAAACAGATCAGCAGCAACATGAAACAGATCAGCAGCAACATGAAACAGATCAGCAGCAACATGAAACAGATCAGCAGCAACATGAAACAGATCAGCAGCAACATGAAACAGATCAGCAGCAACATGAAACAGATCAGCAGCAACATGAAACAGATCAGCAGCAACATGAAACAGATCAGCAGCAACATGAAACAGATCAGCAGCAACATGAAACAGATCAGCAGCAACATGAAACAGATCAGCAGCAACATGAAACAGATCAGCAGCAACATGAAACAGATCAGCAGCAACATGAAACAGATCAGCAGCAACATGAAACAGATCAGCAGCAACATGAAACAGATCAGCAGCAACATGAAACAGATCAGCAGCAACATGAAACAGATCAGCAGCAACATGAAACAGATCAGCAGCAACATGAAACAGATCAGCAGCAACATGAAACAGATCAGCAGCAACATGAAACAGATCAGCAGCAACATGAAACAGATCAGCAGCAACATGAAACAGATCAGCAGCAACATGAAACAGATCAGCAGCAACATGAAACAGATCAGCAGCAACATGAAACAGATCAGCAGCAACATGAAACAGATCAGCAGCAACATGAAACAGATCAGCAGCAACATGAAACAGATCAGCAGCAACATGAAACAGATCAGCAGCAACATGAAACAGATCAGCAGCAACATGAAACAGATCAGCAGCAACATGAAACAGATCAGCAGCAACATGAAACAGATCAGCAGCAACATGAAACAGATCAGCAGCAACATGAAACAGATCAGCAGCAACATGAAACAGATCAGCAGCAACATGAAACAGATCAGCAGCAACATGAAACAGATCAGCAGCAACATGAAACAGATCAGCAGCAACATGAAACAGATCAGCAGCAACATGAAACAGATCAGCAGCAACATGAAACAGATCAGCAGCAACATGAAACAGATCAGCAGCAACATGAAACAGATCAGCAGCAACATGAAACAGATCAGCAGCAACATGAAACAGATCAGCAGCAACATGAAACAGATCAGCAGCAACATGAAACAGATCAGCAGCAACATGAAACAGATCAGCAGCAACATGAAACAGATCAGCAGCAACATGAAACAGATCAGCAGCAACATGAAACAGATCAGCAGCAACATGAAACAGATCAGCAGCAACATGAAACAGATCAGCAGCAACATGAAACAGATCAGCAGCAACATGAAACAGATCAGCAGCAACATGAAACAGATCAGCAGCAACATGAAACAGATCAGCAGCAACATGAAACAGATCAGCAGCAACATGAAACAGATCAGCAGCAACATGAAACAGATCAGCAGCAACATGAAACAGATCAGCAGCAACATGAAACAGATCAGCAGCAACATGAAACAGATCAGCAGCAACATGAAACAGATCAGCAGCAACATGAAACAGATCAGCAGCAACATGAAACAGATCAGCAGCAACATGAAACAGATCAGTAGCAACATGATGTCATTGATTTTTTTCACAGTGATTATTCTGGTTAGATATTCATGAGTCTAACAGCCTCAGGGTAGAAGCTGTTCCTCAGTCTAGTGGTTCTACACTAATTGCTCCTCAACCTCCTTCCTGAGGGGAGCAGGGCAAAAAGTGTGTGTGCTGGGTGATGGATGGATGGATGTGCTTGACTTGTGCCCGGTAAACAGAAAACATCCCACTTCCTTGTCTCAGACCAGCGATTGTTAATAAAACTGGTCTGAGTCTCTGTCTTCATTTTAAAAGTGTACTCTGCAGATCAGCGGTCACTTGTTGTAGTTTAGAGTTCAGTAATGAAACTTCATGAGAGCCAGAAGCTTCTGCAGGGATCAGACGTTTATTTTGTCTCGTCTTGCAGCTCGGACATGTCACAGAGAAGGTTGCCGGTTCAAATCCCGGTCCGGGGCCTTTCTGGGTGGAGTTTGCATGTTCTCCCCGTGCATGCGTGGGTTTCCTCCGGGTACTCCGGTTTCCTCCCACAGACCAAAAAACATGCTTGTTAGGCTGATTGGTGACTCTAAATTGACCCTAGGTGTGAGTGTGAGAGTGGATGGTTGTTTGGTGTGAGTGAGACAGGTCCCTCTTGTAAATGAGTCCCCGTGACTCAACGAGGCTAGCCTGTATAAATAAAGGATGAATGAATGAATGAATCCTCCTGTTTTCAGCAGGTAAAGCTGATGGACCCCCCCCCCACACACACACACACACACACACTGGTTACTGAGCTGCCGTGATGGCATGCGAGTGAAAATGCTGCGATCCCAGAATAGATCCTTCTGTCACGGATCCATGGCAGCTGTTAGCTCCAGTTACTATTCTGAAGGCAGGACGTCAGTGAGGACAAAGATGTCTCGTGGATGTCAGTGAGGACAGAGACGTCTCGTGGATGTCAGTGAGGACAGAGATGTCTCGTGGACATCAGTGAGGACAGAGATGTCTCGTGGATGTCAGTGAGGACAGAGACGTCTCGTGGATGTCAGTGAGGACAGAGACGTCTCGTGGATGTCAGTGAGGACAGAGACGTCTCGTGGACATCAGTGAGGACAGAGACGTCTCGTGGACATCAGTGAGGACAGAGACGTCTCGTGGACATCAGTGAGGACAGAGACAGCTGAAGGTGTCTCTGCAGAGCCGAACAGGAAGACGAGCTTCAGCCTCAGTCAGGGACAGCGGAGGACAGGATTCTGATTACAAGCTCAAAACTTTAGCTGTGTTCGGGCGTAACGCACGTATTTGTGTCCTAATGAACAGTTGGAGTTCAGAGTATGAGTCATGGATGACTCTCAGCTACTACCACACAAGTGTCAGCTCAAACCAGGGATGGTACCGATCCGATCCAGTATCGGTATCCGATACCAGCATAATTTAAGTATCGGATTTTCCAATCCAACCTGCCGATATTTCCGATCCGGCTTCAAAGAGCGCATGTGTTCCACCATGTTCTGTGACTGCTGTCTCAACATTGTGTGAGTTAAACCCAATGAAGACACTCTGGGCCTCACAACAGGAAACACCCAAACTTTAATAGTGCACAAGAGGCAGGTCTATATCACAGATGTCCTTGTCACTCATGGTGCAGCTGGAAAACAAACAAAAAAACGCTAAGCACAACATGATCCAGAACTGGATTGGACCATTAAAGATCACAACATGATCCAGAACTGGATTGGACCATTAAAGATCCCAACATGATCCAGAACTGGATTGGACCATTAAAGATCACAACATGATCCAGAACTGGACTGGACCATTAAAGATCACAACATGATCCAGAACTGGACTGGACCATTAAAGATCACAACATGATCCAGAACTGGACTGGACCATTAAAGATCAGAACATGATCAAGAACTAGACTGGACCATTAAAGATCACAACATGATCCAGAACTGGATTGGACCATTAAAGATCACAACATGATCCAGAACTGGATTGGACCATTAAAGATCACAACATGATCCAGAACTGGACTGGACCATTAAAGATCACAACATGATCCAGAACTGGACTGGACCATTAAAGATCACAACATGATCCAGAACTGGACTGGACCATTAAAGATCAGAACATGATCAAGAACTAGACTGGACCATTAAAGATCACAACATGATCCAGAACTGGATTGGACCATTAAAGATCACAACATGATCCAGAACTGGATTGGACCATTAAAGATCACAACATGATCCAGAACTGGATTGGACCATTAAAGATCACAACATGATCCAGAACTGGACTGGACCATTAAAGATCACAACATGATCCAGAACTGGACTGGACCATTAAAGATCACAACATGATCCAGAACTGGACTGGACCATTAAAGATCACAACATGATCCAGAACTGGATTGGACCATTAAAGATCACAACATGATCCAGAACTGGATTGGACCATTAAAGATCACAACATGATCCAGAACTGGACTGGACCATTAAAGATCACAACATGATCCAGAACTGGACTGGACCATTAAAGATCAGAACATGATCAAGAACTTGACTGGACCATTAAAGATCAGAACATGATCCAGAACTTGACTGGACCATTAAAGATCACAACATGATCCAGAACTGGATTGGACCATTAAAGATCACAACATGATCCAGAACTGGATTGGACCATTAAAGATCACAACATGATCCAGAACTGGATTGGACCATTAAAGATCACAACATGATCCAGAACTGGATTGGACCATTAAAGATCACAACATGATCCAGAACTGGATTGGACCATTAAAGATCACAACATGATCCAGAACTGGATTGGACCATTAAAGATCACAACATGATCCAGAACTGGACTGGACCATTAAAGATCAGAACATGATCAAGAACTAGACTGGACCATTAAAGATCACAACATGATCCAGAACTGGATTGGACCATTAAAGATCACAACATGATCCAGAACTGGATTGGACCATTAAAGATCACAACATGATCCAGAACTGGATTGGACCATTAAAGATCACAACATGATCCAGAACTGGACTGGACCATTAAAGATCACAACATGATCCAGAACTGGACTGGACCATTAAAGATCACAACATGATCCAGAACTGGATTGGACCATTAAAGATCACAACATGATCCAGAACTGGATTGGACCATTAAAGATCACAACATGATCCAGAACTGGACTGGACCATTAAAGATCACAACATGATCCAGAACTGGACCATTAAAGATCACAACATGATCCAGAACTGGATTGGACCATTAAAGATCAGAACATGATCAAGAACTAGACTGGACCATTAAAGATCACAACATGATCCAGAACTGGATTGGACCATTAAAGATCACAACATGATCCAGAACTGGATTGGACCAATAAAGATCACAACATGATCCAGAACTGGACTGGACCATTGAAGATCACAACATGATCCAGAACTGGATTGGACCATTAAAGATCACAACATGATCCAGAACTGGACTGGAGGGAAGATTTTAAAAACAGATCAACGAGTTCAGAGGGAACAATCTAAATCTTTGGTGATCTGTGATCTTCTCGTGTCTCTGATCTGATCATGAAACTGCTCGTGTTGTTGAGTCAAGACATCTGAAGAGTTTGATCTTCGTCTCCTCCTCCTCCTCTGCGTCCAGCTCCTGCTGCTGGGAGTCACGCTCCTTCAGTTCTGACACCACCTCACTTTAAAACGTTTAAACACTTCCTGCTCTGAACCAGTTCCACTGAAGGTCCAGAAGCTCAACGCTCCTGATCTTCTTGAAAATTAAAACTGAATTATTTGAATAAATCTATAAATTTCAGCCTTTGAGCTGAGTCTCGTTTACTGTCGTGTACTTTTTAGAGTTTTTGTACCTAAAAGTTTTGGGTACCCACTTTAGTTTAATTTGTACCCAGATTCTCACCACATAGTACCCACTGCTGATCAGTTTCATGTTGCTGCTGATCTGTTTCATGTTGCTGCCTATCTGTTTCATGTTGCTGCTGATCTGTTTCACGTTGCTGCTGATCAGTTTATGTTGCTGCTGATCTGTTCATGTTGCTGCTGATCTG